>BMAO01011228.1:0-101014 GCA_019973975.1 Trichonephila clavata
ACACAATAACATATAGAAATATTCAGATATAAGTCAGTTTAATTAAACAAATAAAAATTTTAAGGAATACTAATATTTCATATAAACATAGAAAAAGGTGTTAGTTACTGCGTTAATTTCAGTTAGAATTTTATATAGAGTAAAAAGAAATTCTAGTAATCCCACCTTCCCCAATGGAATATTCCCAAGAGAATTCTCAGATGGAGTTTTTGATGCTTTTTAAAATGAAAGATTAAACTTCATAAGAATTCCTTGAGCATGGTTAAAGATAATCAACGTCCTAAGCCAGCGTTTCTCAAACTGTAGGGCGCGCCCCCCTAGGGAGTCGTGAAAACTCTACCAGGGGGGGGGGGGCGAGCAAGTAGAAAAGTCGAAAACAAAAGATTATTTAAAAGAATTATTCATTCATTGAAAGGAAGCAAAACAAAAGACATTTGGACATAATAAAAAGTAAAATACATATTTATACTGATATAATACGCATATAAATGTATCAGTACTGCACAATGTGTTTCATAATTAATTTAACAGTAGTAAGTTACGAACAAGTTTAATAATACTACCATTAATCCCATTTGCATGTCATGTATAAAATTATATACAAAAAGTCACAATTATCTTTATAATTTGTACGGTTTATAATTAATCCCTTCTCTTCCAATTGAAAGTTACACGATTCGATCCGCAATACCCTCGTTTTCCACGAAGGTGAGCGTATGTGATGTAATGGGGGAAGGGGAGAAAAGAAATAAATAAGCAATCCCCTGAAATGAGTAAATCCTTCGCAAATACCGTTAAAGATCTTTTATTCCATTCTAAAGCCTTCGGAATAATTTTATGGATAGCAGTGTACAGAAAAAATCGTTCTTCGGAAAGGCGTATATATACGTCCGAGGAACTTAACGCTTTGGCTGAGTGAGACGTTTATATACGCCGGTGGCACTCAAGAGGTTAAAGTCGTATTGTAGCTTTAGCGTCAAAGTATATTATTATTAAATTCAATACACTGTTATTGTATGGAAGGGGGCGCGATGAAAATTATGATTGAATATTGGGTCGCAAATATTGAAAGTTTGAGAAGCACTGTCCTAAGCTTTAACTGCTTCAGAATACACAGTATGAAAATGGTATAATGAGAAAAAAAATAAATGAATAACATGTTTTGATAGTTAAAAAATCAAGTTTATACTGAATATCCTTTTTTTAAAAGAAATCTTACTCTTTATATAGTTATATAGTCTCAGTTAAATATGAGAACAAAGATAGTCAGACTATTCTAAAACATTATATTTTATTATATAAATTGAATTTTCTCTTTTAAACTCATCCTCTACACAGTGGCGTAAAGTACACCCCCCGCAAACCCCTCATCGAGGGGGGAGGGTAGGGTTCTAGGGGGCCCAAACTCTGACTGCCCAGTACCGACATTTTGTAAAATCTAACTTGGGGGCTCAAGCCCTGACTTTGCAGGGAGAGGGGCAAATGTTCTCCTTTACGCCACTGCATCTACACATGAGTAAAAAAAGAAATTACAATTGAATACAAAAATTATACCTTATTTTTAGTTTTCACTCAGCATAAGCAACTAGAAAATCCACAATATTTCATAGTTGAAATTAAATTAATATCAATCAATTAAAATAATCCAAAGTAATATCTCAAAGAATCATGCTGCAATGCAAATATCTTATTAAATTTTGATTAAAATAATTTTTTATTTACTTGTTCGTCCGCTCCAACTAGTGTTAGATAGGATATTTATGTATAGTTCTCTCTCTCTCTCTCTCTCTTGGATACACTTAGATTAGCTGATACTTATTTTAGTTCTTAATTAATTTTGTAGTTCTTTATTTTATATTTTTGCGCAAGAATGGCTCACAGTATAGGAAAAAAAACCCTTCTTTTAAAAAATTTCAATTTAAGTGAAGTTCTCCGATATAGCGAAAAATTTTCCAGTGCCACTGGAAATCAGAGTGTCACTACCAATGTTAGGAAAGGATTGAAGTTATATGAAACCAAGTTTGTAAGCACCATATCGTTTACTGAGCCTGATTGCTCAGTGAATGATTATTTCTCTATCACAGGCGTTGTCAAAGCAGAGATGAAGAAAAGAGTAAAATACAAGCCATCTGTTCAGATCAGAACAACTTCTGAGGTAAGTTATAAATTTTCTTACCTCTCTTATAATTTAGATACCTTTTGAAAGTATTATGATTGCATTGGGCAATCATAATATGTTTGCTTTAATTTAACTCATTGTTTTGAAGTACAAAATAGGTTTTTAATAATATTAAATAGTTTTTAATAATATTAACATAGGTTTTTTTAATAATATTTACATTGTTATTTATCATTGAATTATAAGTTGATTCTAAAAGATTAAAAGTAATGACAGCTATTCAAATTTAGCAGCTTTTTAAACATCTGTAAAAGAAATGTAAATGGGCAAATTTATATATATATTTTTAATAGGTTCATTATCAATGATAAGTTTATAATTTGAGTCTTATTTTTTAGAGTAGCATTGAATATCAATTACATTTTTTTCTATTGTAATGAATATACATTATTAAGCTTTTGTCATTATATCGATATTGCTATTTATGAGTAAATCTTCTAATTTGATTCCAACACGTTAAATGTAAAGACAAGTAATGCCTAACCATTTTGAAAAAGAAATGTAAATTTTTCAATTAAAACTTGAATTCAATGCAGAGTAATATTATGTTTACATTAAGATTCTCACAAATTTTTACTAATTTTTCTGATAATTCTTATTATTTTTAAATCAAATACTTAATGATGTGTTTTTATATAAAATAAACTGTTGATTTTCTCTTTTTTAAAATTCTCATGCATATAATTTAATTATTTAAATTTTAACTTATGGTCTTTTGATAAAATAATTGAATTTAAATTAAGCCGTAAATTAACTTGGCACAAATTTTTCAACATTTGTAAATCAGTAGACAAAAATGGTAATACCGAAAACTTATATAAGTTTACGATCTTATTTTAGAATTTATTTCTTTAATATTTAATATCTTTTTTTTAATTTTAGGTTATAAGTGCAGCATGCACTTGTCCTGCTGGGGAAATATTTTTTATTTGTAACCTTTTTTCTGATCACCCCTCGTAATTATGGATATTTCAGAAATCATTCTGCTCAAATGAACAGCAAACGCGTTGGTGTAGTGACGCTGTGAATACATCTGTCAGAAGCAAACAAATTAGTTCCTAACATCAGAATTAAGCAGTTATCTTATCCTTTGCCACATATCCTTTCTCTTTATCAATGGCTTGCTTCAAATGAACTTTTGAAAAGGTGCGTTAATTGCAGAACCCAAAATGCTAATGAAAGTTTGTACAACATGATTTGGTCAAAGTGTCTACAAAGAAGCTATTTGTGTGTAAAGACAGAGTTACACATGCCGTAATGGAAGCAATTTGTGAATTCAACAAAGGGACTCTACGTAGTGAGAGAGAGACCCAAAAAGCATTACATATACCTTTGGGGAAATGTTCGCATGATCTCGGTGTGATGCTCAAATCCCGTAAAAGATTATTTAGAATCAGACGGAAAAACACCAAATACCAGCATGCATGCAAATTGATAAAAAAAAACTATTTTAAAAAGAGAAATATTAATTAAAAAAAGGAAAGAGTTACAGATAAAGCAGGATATTTCTGAGGTATTATAATACTGTATTTTTTTAAAATTTGTTTTTGTAAAATGTGTGCATGTAAATATTTTATATTAATAATTTTATAATATCAGTTCTTTTCATCATATGTTTTTCATACAAATATATCATTTAAATACTATGTGAAGCAAAAGATTTTAAAACTTCTATTACAACAGAAAAAAATTTTTTTTAATGTTTTCTTGATATTTATGTGCAATTATTACTGTGTAAATTTTTTTAATTTTTTTAAAAAATTTTAATTTTTAAAATTTTGTGAATAATATATGCAAAATCGCACCTCCTATTGTTTTATTGAATATAAACATTATATGAAATGCTTTCATGAATTGCATATTTTATAATAGTATGGCTTAACCAGTGTCGGATATTTGAAATGATCCTGTAATATATATTTTGTGGTTTGATTTACCAACCAATACTATAAAAAGTTCTTAAATTTTTTCCTTTGTACTTATATGCCTGTTCTTCACACGGGTGTGAATTTATGTATATCAAACATGTTGTGAATGAATTTTCTCATTTTTTCCAGTACTTCCGTATTTACAGATGAAAAGTTACAATTTTCTATAAAATATATTATATTTACATCAAGTTTGCCTACTTACATTTAAAATTCAAATTAATAATTTATTTCATTGTCGGTCAGTTCTTTGATGAAAATGAATTTTATTTTTACAATGTATTGCATATAAAGACTTAATACATATAAAGATATCTAAAATGATTCTAATAAAATATAACATTCTCCATTTGAGGCTGTCTGATTTACTTAGTAATTATCTTTTAAAAGTGGAAATTTTTTTAGCTATGACTTTTTATATATAAAGAGTAAAATTTAATTAAGTACTTGTAATTATTTTATTTTATTAATTAAAGCATATTGTTAATTCAATAATTTATTTTTGACTGTTTTTTGTTGACAAAATCAGAAGAATCAATTGATGTCTTGAGGTGTGATAAGAGTTGGGGGACTTTCGACGATGGACCCCCTCCCCCCTGAAAATTTTTTGTGTGTACATCACTTAGCACATTATAAAAAAAACTCGGTAGAGGAATTTAGAAGAAACTTCTGTAACACTGTAATATTGATACACTTATTTCACAAATAGAAGATAGATTTAGAAGTATGCCAAATATTAATTCTGATTTCAAAACCTGCGAAAACACACAAGATATATTGCAATACATGCTAAATAATTTAGTCATTTCTACATGTATTAACTATTTAAATATTTTTTCTAAGTTGCAGTTACTATAGCAAGTGCTGAGAGCTCTTTCAGCATATTAAAAAGTTACCTTAAATCATGTATATGTACAGAAAGCTTAAATGCGCTTGCTATATTAAGCATCGCTATAAAAAATTGAAATTTTTGTAAAAATAACATTACACAATACAGATGTGCATGGGTATGCGACACTTGGATCACAAATTAATGCAAGTATGAACGATATTAAAAATTCACACATTACAATTTTTATAACAAATTCAATAACTTTTTTTTCTTTATATGAAGGGCCTATAACATGTTGATCTACTTTATTTAAAAAGTTTTCTTTGTTCATCTCATAATAGAGTGAGTTTTTATCAAAGTTTTTGATTAGTAATAAATATTTATCCATTGAAAATGAATTTTATTCTTACAACACAGATGGAAAAAATACAATATATATATATATATATATATATATGAAAAGTCGCATAAATTTCCATCCACAATTAAATTAAAAATGTATCATGTAAACAAAACAAATATTTCTGTACAATTCGAATGATGAATAACATTTAAAAATATGTGAATTTAAATAAACAGTGAATCACAAGATTGTTGCATTAGATATTCCATAAAATTTTCAGGTCATAAAAGTAATTGAATATATTTCAGTCACAGCATTCAAAAATAAGAATTTTCAAAACAAGAAAAAATATACAACCAGACATAAATATTTGAGGTATTTTTTTAATTGGCATAAGTCACTTTGTTTTTAAAGCTAAAAAGTACCCTTTTTAAAATATACTTTATTTGATATACAGGTAAAATATAAGGTATATAAAGTTGATTCTGAAAGCAAAAAGTCACACACAGTTCAACCAGCTATGACTTAAGAATTTAAATTTTTTTAAAGTTATAAAATGCTGAAATTTTAAAATTTTTTAGTCATTTTACGAGACATATGTTTAATAGATTGTTGTGAACTTAAGTTTGTATGGATTTGAAAATCTGTTTCATTGTTTTTTTTTAATTATTTTTTTGTTAAACTTTGAAAAAACACGAATTTTTTTTAAATGTTAAAAATTTTAGCAGTTTTTAAACATATAACCAGAGATCTTAGACCGAAATCAACACTAACTTTTGTAGAACATATGTTTGGGAGTATCTACAAAAATTTTCAACACTATCTTGAACAGAAAAAATTTATGCAACTTAGAAGCTTTTTCATTAATTATTAACTCAGTTAGAGCAACACATAGCACAAATTATGTACACATTTAATTCATATATTTTATGTCACTTGAATTAATGGCTTATGGAAATTACAAAACATGCTGTGACGTCGTCACAATGGAGAAAGCGCCTCTATTCATAAACATTTCCACAGCCGGGGAACACGTGTCTTTGGTGGTATTGTGTTGTATCAGACAGCTGGACCGTCGGCGACGGTGTGTCTGGTGGACACTATGGGCCAGGCATCGCTGCATTATTTTCTATTCATGGGCAGTGATTGTACGTCTTGAATGCTGGCGCCTCTGCAAGCGGCGGGGAGGTGTTTGAAGTGCCAGATGTCAGCCGGGCCCTTGTCGCCGGGAACCTTTGAGAGGGACCGGACTTTTGTCATCTCTGCGCGAATGGATGACGTGCAAGACCGTTGGTGCTGGGTGCAAAACCCTGAGGTCGGCCAATGGGGATTGATGAGGGGCGTGGAGTGAACCCGCCCCTAGAGTTTAAAAGAGTGGACTTCGGAAAGAGAGGGAAGACTCCTAAGAGAGATACCCAAGAGAGAAGCCTGCTGACGGAGGAAGAGACTCCGGAGACTCCTCGAAAAACTCGTGATAGACTCCCACGAGACATTTCCGGTAACTGAACCCTGCGGACGGAGGAAGAGACTCCGGACAGACTCCTGAGAAACTCCTGATAGACTACCACGAGAGATTCCCATAACTGAACCCTGCGGATGGAGGAAGAGACTCCGGACCGACTCCTGAGAAACTCCTGATAGACTACCACGAGAGATTCCCGTAACTGAACCCTGCGGACGGAGGAAGAGACCCCGGACAGACTCGAACTAGGCATTCTTTAATAATTAGCTTAGCGTACATTTTCAATCTTGTGCTACGACGTTACAATGCTTACAATGAAAAACACTATTTACATTATATGAAGTAACAATAACAAGTACTAGAGAACAAGTTCAAAAAACACTCAGATTTTTTGTTCGATATTAAAAAATTATTTTTTTCCAAACACTAATCGTTTCTTTTTCTTGTGAAGCAACCATTTAAGCAAAATAAGACGTTTTAAAAATTATAATGTTAAACAAAAATAACAAAATAATCGTAGCTATAACAGTAAACAACCGGCAGCGTAATCACGTGACACAGTTTTCACGTGATCGTGACGTCACATGAATTTAGTCCATTATTATTGATTCTAATCAGAATGCCTAAATCAAATGCACAAAGAGGAAAAGAGTTTTGTGAAAGAAAAGAAAAACTAGCAAAAAGACCAGTCGAAAAAGTGATAAAAAAACCAGAAAAATAGTGCAAATTCATCAAGCGCTACTGCCAAATCTCGTTCAGAGTACATGAGAGAATATCGAGCACGGACAAAAACATTGCAAAATATTCTTTTAATGCCGAGTTTAATGACGGGAATGCTATTATCGGAGGTTTGAACTCTGTACCTTCCAATTTATAAGCGCGTAACTTACCACTAGACAAAAGTGATCACTCCTGTCCGGAGGCTGTTACTGGCTTATTTAGATTCCGCCACAGTACTCCCCCACCAGTGAGTCGGTGGATAGGCGAACGAACGAGATATTTGTTGTTATGGCGAGCATGGGAGTTGCTACTATTGCGTCAAGTGAGTCCGACGACTTTGCTGCGCCGAGTGGGTCCGCGGCGACTTTTGCTGCGCCAAGTGAGTCTGGCGACTTTGCTGCGCCAAGTGAGTTTTGACGACTTTACTTGCAGGTAGATGGCGCCACGACACATCAGAAGTAATTGTATTTTTCTTTTCAGCCGAGGTCACCAATATCGGTGGTTTGAACTCGGTACCTTCCGATTCGTAAGCGCGTAACTTACCACTAGACAAAAGTGATCACTCCTGTCCGGAGGCTGTTACTGGCTTATTTAGATTCCTCCACACTATTAAGACTCATCTAATGCCAGCACTGATTAATACGGACTTAGTGAACCACCCTGTGCAGTCAACAAGTACAGAGCCCTCAACAAGTCTAGTACGTGTTGGAACTGATGCATGTGAATCGATAATAAATTCTATCTTACGTTACAAAGACTATGATTCCCATAAAAATGCTCACAAAAATTTCCAAAAGCGATTCGTTGATAATCCTTTCGGTCACGGGTGTTCGATTTGTGATAGATTATGGTTTAGAGATTATTTGAAAACGCCTGTTGCTGAGCATAAAAATATTTTACAAAATATTTTACCGGAAATTAATTTAGAAGACGTTAAAGCGCGCTACAGTTGCCGACAATGTTTAAATAGGAAAAGTATACCAAATTTATCAAAATATAATGGTTTTGTATTCCCAGAAATTTCACCACATCTTCCTACTTTGGATAAAATGGTATCAGAAAGACTCATTTCCCCACGAATACCTTTCATGCAAATTAGGCGATTGAGACGTGTACGCGGTCAGTTTGGAATATTAGGGCAAATAATCAATGTTCCAGTATCCGTCAATACAATGGTCAATCGACTGCCACGGAATGTTGATGATGATTACTATGTCAATGTTCACATCAAACGGAGGAAAATTCACAGAACTAGTTATCTGATGGGCTTGGTTACTAAAAGAAGCATCAAAACATGGGTTCAATAGTTAGTAGCTACTCCACTGTACAGATTGTATGATGTTACAATCGATGATAGTTTCTTCAATTTCAAACAGAGTGCGTCTCAAGTTCTTCAAGATGAAATCAGTGAAAATATAACTATTGAAGAGAGTCTTACAGCCCAGCAACAGACGTTGTTATGGAATGAAGAGAAATATCTTCGTATTGCTCCTGGAGAAGCGAATGTACCAAGAAGTTTCACTTCTATCGCGTGGCATTCCACGCACCATTTTTTTTATTTATTTTTTTAAACTACAATCTTGAGTGATGTAAAAATGGGCTCTATTCACAGACCAATCAGACAACATGTATCGATCGTGCAAAAGCCTAAATTTAACTGTAAGAGGATGTTAAATTATTATTTCAAATGTAACAGATTTATTTGGTTAGAATATATTTCATTTTAAGATAATTTAAATTGCTATTTGAAAATTATATGAATATTTTTAGAAAAATAGAGCTTTAATTTTAAGGGGATAGAGTGAAATATTAAAATATAGCGAATAGCAGTAGTATACAATTCAACGCTACTCTCGAGTGGGAAATACGAGCCAAAACAAACTGTGAACTTAGCATCGGCGCTCAAAGTTTTTTTTTTATAACCGATATTTTTTTTTGTAATGACGGAATTACGAAATTTTGAAAAAATCGAGAAAGTAGGGGAGGGAACTTATGGTGTGGTGTATAAAGCAGAAGATAAAAGTAATAAAAGACTTGTTGCTTTGAAGAAAATTCGATTAAAATGTGAAACAGAAGGTGTCCCAAGTACAGCTCTTAGGGAAATCAGTTTGCTGAAAGATTTAGACCATCCAAATGTTGTTCGTCTGGAAGATGTTGTTTATTCGGATGAGAAATTGTATCTTGTATTCGAATATTTAGATTTGGATTTAAAAAAGCAGATTGATCAACTCCAAATCACTGGACTTCCGATTAGGACTGCCAAGAGTTATCTTTACCAGTTGTTACGAGGCTTAGCTTACTGTCACTCACGGAAAATTTTGCATCGTGATCTGAAGCCTCAGAATTTATTAGTGGATAAAGAAGGAAACATAAAGCTAGCCGATTTTGGATTAGCTCGAGCTTTTCAGCTTCCTATAAAAGCCTACACGCATGAAATCGTTACGTTGTGGTATAGAGCTCCGGAGATACTTCTAGGCACTAAAGAATACAGTACACCTGTAGATATTTGGAGTATAGGTTGTATTTTTGCCGAAATGCTCACAAAACGTCCATTATTTCCCGGTGATTCAGAAATTGATCAATTGTTTCGTGTATTCAGAACCATGGGGACTCCAGATGAAACCACTTGGCCAGGCTGTACTAGTTTGATGGATTATAAGCCTACATTCCCAAGATGGTTACCAAAAGATATTACCTTAATTTTGCCAATGTTGGATTTGGATGGTATAGATCTTTTGTTAAAATTATTTACTTATCCACCAAACAAGCGTATATCTGCTAAGAATGCTCTATGCCATCCTTTCTTCAAAGATGTTACCATTCCATCAAAAATTGTTAACTAAACTTTATTTATTTTTGTAATGTAGACAATTTTTTGTAAAACTGACTCCATGAATTTAAGTTACTTTCCAAGAGGTGCATAAATTGAAATCACTTTTATTCATTCATTGTATCAATTGTCATCATTTCATTGTGATTCTATGCATTGTATATGACTGTAATTTTTTTGAAAAAAATATTAAAGTATTTAATATATATATGTAGTTCTTGTCTTTTATTTTTAGTACTTAATGCTGTAGACTATATTAAAACTTATCAAATTTTAAACATAAAAAGTTGTGAACTAGATTTAAAATTAAAAGTGTTAATATATGTTATAAAAAAGTTGGTTGGATATTTTGTAAGTTATCTAGTTATTTAATTTGAAAGTGTAAAAAATTTATTGGTTCAAGTACAGTATAGGGAAGCTCTTTGGATTTGGTGATTTTTATATAGATATGGTGAGATAACGAATTCATTCTGGCTTCCAGACACCTATCACTAAGTGAAGTAATGCCCCCTCCCCCCATACTACACTTTAACCAATTTATTTCTATGGATTTATACTCTCATTTAGTAAAAATACCATAAACAAGGAATATCAACTGCTGCAGAATAAATTGTAACAAACACAGAAGGGCTAAAAATATTAAATAATCATAGTTACATCCTATTTTATTTTTCAGTCAGAAAGATCAGTTTTATTGAAATAAAGCTTTAATGTTTCCTAAGGTAAAGTGAGGTACAAAAATTGAAATGAAATGTTCATTTTTTAAATAATAGAAAAAGACCGAAATTTAATTTGATATATTAAAGCAGATTAAGTTTGTAATATGTTTTATTTCTAATGATGACTTTTTAAAAGCAAGAAGAATATGTAAAAAAGTTTCAATTTAAAAATTATTTAACTTTAGATTTTGATTATTAACTTGACAACTTAATTATTGGAGATTCTGTGCGACTCCAAACTTTCTTTTAAATAAACTTGAGTCGAAATTTGCTTTCATCAAAAAATCTAATGTGATATGGTATGGAAGTAAAGAATGATATATTCACTTAAGGGCTCATTTCAGTAAAAATAAATGTTTGAATTGTTTAAGCATTTAAAAGTAGTTGTTCAAGTTTTCCTTAAAACTGATTTGTGTTATTATACTTCCGAGCAAATTATTGCAATAAAAAAAAACCCACATCTAATTTTTGAAATAATTTTGATAGGACAAAATTTTTCTAGACACAAAAATGCCTTTCTAAATTTAACAATATCTTATTTTTTTTACAAGTTTTCTCATTTTAGGTAATAGCCCTACTATTAACAGGCAAGTTCAGCCCAAACAGTCATTAAAATAAGGAAATGTATCTTGAAGTAAATAATAGTTTGAATATTCTAAAATAAACATAGGTGTTCAGCTATGTTGATCACTGGTATTTTGCAAGGTATTTTTGAAAAGTAAAAATACGTCTCGCATTCATTCAAAACATTTTTAATTGAAAAAATCATCCATTTGTAAATAACTAGTACATGTGTTACTTCGATGGTAACATATTTATCAAATTCTAATGTTTGTGGGCTGCATCTACCCGATGCTGGGTGCTGTTGGTTTTCTTAAAACAGTTCCAGAGATGTCATTCAAAATGCTTTTACACTGTGAGACAGTAGAGCAATGACCTCACCCTCTGCCTGCACAAGTTCGGTGTGGTTTACATCATAGGGGTGGGGCGTGACATCACTCCACCCCAGCGCCATTCAAAGTACGGCTATTTTCACAACATGTTTTATTTTTTTATGCAGTTACGGACATATTTCAATTACTTGTTAAATCTAGATACAAGCTTTTGTATTCTACACAGTCTAGTTGACCACCTTATTGTCAAACCACATTTTAACTTTCTTTATGATCTACTTATCATTGTGAAACTTAAGTCCTGTAAAATAATTTCTCGTTTAAAGGAATAAATGTAAGTTATTAGGTGCAAAGTCTGGGAAAAACTAAACTCTTTAAAATTTTAGGTCGAATTATTTCGAGAGTCCGCTACATCTTGAAGCAAGCAGATGCCAGCAATCCTCTCTATTAGTTTTAAATTTCCAGTCAAAGATGTTGCAAAATTTGACAATATGCAGCAGCATTGATTATGGTGCAAAATGCAATTAGTTGATCAGAATGCCTCGTATGTGTCCAAAAAATTAAAACCATATTTTTTTATTGTTAAAATTGAAGTTTTTAGTTATTAAAGAATGTGTATAATGCCATTATATCAATCTTGCTTTGATTTAAATGTGTTTTGATAAAGACATCTTTTTTTGTGTGTTTACATTTTAGGCACCCAACATTTATATGCAGCGTTTCTGTAACCAATGTTTTGAGGAGTAATGAAGAGTATCTCCAGTATGATTTTATTCGTTTTTTCAACTTGAGATGCCTTTCTGAATTGCTTTCTCCATTCTTTGAAGCTCCATCAAAGATCATACATTTCCTATTCACAAAAATTTTATGTCCAGAAAAACCATTTCATTTTGATTTAATAATGATTCCATAAATGGAAGCAATTTACTTGTAAATATTCATTAGTTGCTTATCTACAGCATTTAGCAAACACGAAGGAGTGTGCTTCACATTTGGTAGGATTTTGAATCATCACAGCCATTGTAAGAAAACATTCTACTTAAAAGCTAAATTTAACACAGGAATGAAAAATGAACTAATGAGAGAAAAAAAGCAAAAGGTTCAAAGTTTTAAAGCTAGTATTCAGAACAAGCATACCCAAACCTTTTTTTTTCTATGTGTTAAATCTTTACTTTCTGAAAACACCTTGTATTTATTCAGTATCAATATGACTTACTTTTTTCAGAGCTATTTCCTAACTTCTGAACACCTTTAAAAATATAATTGTTTCATCTTTTTCTGAAAAATTTCTTATAATTAAAAGACAATCCCCAAAAGGAATTGTATGCTCCATAAAAGAACATAAATTAGTTGAAGAGAAAGAGATTGAACACACACACACAAATAGTTCAAAATGGCACTATTTTTATTTTTAGAGGTACCTTTTTAAAAGATTTTAAATATAAAATGTGCTTTACAAAATATTTAAATGTTACTGTTAGAAGATGCTTAAATTTTGTCATATTATGTTTAGGAGAATTTTATATTAATTACAAAACTTTATAGAAAAAAATTATGTAGTTTTTAAACAGTATAATTTATTGTAGATAAAATATTTTATGTTTTAATTATTTTATTAAAGTTTGGCTAAAGTCAACTTTTGAAGCCTTATATAAAAAACACCATCAAAACTATAATTTTTTAAAATAATTTTGAAAGTATACTTTTTTTGTGAAGGAGAGAAAAGAGCATTTTTGCACAACCAAATTTATATATAAATATATATATATCATAACACAACACATTTTTTTAAAACTAACATCTTAGAGAGAAGAGATTTAATGATTTCAAGTTTA
Organism: Trichonephila clavata; assembly: GCA_019973975.1. NCBI lineage: Eukaryota > Metazoa > Arthropoda > Arachnida > Araneae > Nephilidae > Trichonephila > Trichonephila clavata. Next base: position 13,742 of record BMAO01011228.1, read on the forward strand.
ATATAAACTTAAATTATTATATTTACTATTGTCATACTTTTTTATTAATTTATATTTTACTAACTTATATTGTCTTATTTATTATAATCAATAGATGTGTGGCAACAAAAACTCTCTATATAATTTATTTACAATATATATTTTTTTGTTTAAAAATGTAATGTATTGTTTCTTCAAAATATTTTTTCTATTTATTCATAATAGTATAAAGAGAAGGAAAAACTAGCATTTTTGTTTTGTTTTCATAGTTATAAGAGGAGACAGGATAAGGATTTGAAAATGCTATAAGTGAATAAAATGTGAGCAAACAAATTAAAATTTTTTTTATCACCTTTACAATAAAAGAATTTAATGCGTAGATGTTTTAATTTTTAAATAAACTCCACATTTGTATTAAACATGAGTGCTTTTTTCCTACTGGTATCACATATTCTTTACTGTATTTTTTAAAGTAAATTTGTATTCATACATTTATTTTTTAAATACATATATTTCTTTTTAAAATGAGTTTAAAAATTATTTCCCTCAGATCCACATAAATATTTAAATTTTCTTCAAGTACTTAAATGTAAAACATTTTTTTAATATCATGCATTTAAACTAAAGTTTTGACACAAAAATTACTAGACAATTAAAATTCTACACACAAATTAATAATATTTACTCAAAATAATCTACTTAGACATGACTTGCGATATATGGGGGTGATAAAAAAAAGGTTACAAGTCGAATAAAGAAATATTTATTAACAATAGACAGAAAATATAAAAGGGAATTAAGAGGCATACATGCCTATCACAATTTGACATAATCACCAAGTCTATTTAGGCATTTTTTAGAACCAACTTATTTAACCCATCTTGGAAGATATCAGGTCCCTGTTCATGGAGCTAGGTCTTGGGGGATGTTTTCACAGCACATCAGAAATGATATGCTGCATGCTACCATAGCTCAGTCCCAGCTCTGACGAGATTTCACTCAGAGTTACCCGTTGATCATTTTGAATCATTTCATGCCGTGTTGATTTCTGTCTTTGAAGAGCCTTGCTGGCTGCTCCCTGCCATATTGCGGTTTACAACATCCTGTCTGCCTGATTGAAAAGAGTGACACCATTTTACTACATGTTGTCTACTCATTGCTTCTCCACCATAAACTTCCACGATTTGATTGTGAATGTCAGATGTGGACACATTCTTTGCCCATAAAAATCAAATAACAGCTCACATTTCCTAACAAAGCCAATTTCCGAAGCTCTTGCCTGAACCATCTGGGAACTTTCACTATCTACCCGCAAACCAGCTATATAACATTTGTCTTCACTCTGGGGAAACAAAATATCTCCACAATATGTAGTTTTTAAATGCTGTGACTTGTAACCTTTTTTTTCTGATCATCCCTCATATATATGTGACGAATCACCAGCTCCTATGTCAGTTGGAAAACCTCCAGTCCAGTACCCCTCAACCCACATAACTGCAATTTGGGTCCCTTTCCTCTAACCATGGGCATAAACTTTACTCTTTCATGAATGACACTTGTTATAATACACACCTCCTAGTCATGGCTTGGAGTACAGAATGATTTATTGATGCATTGCAATAAACTAAATTATGATAAACGGCTGTCTTATTAACTAACCCCAGTCATTCACAAATGTGCCAGTTAGAAATACTCCAAGTCACCTTATATATATATATAAGGTGACTTGGAGTATTTATATATATATAATTACGTTTTTGAAAATATATATATAATTCTGTTTTTACACTTACCTTTTTTTAGAAAAAAATAAAACTGAATCTGTTTAAAATTGATTCAATATTCTCACATAGTTGCTTTTATATTAAAGAATATCTTCACAAAATTGTGTTACATCTTTTTAATTTCTTTTAATTTTTAGAAAATATTGATAGTATTTCTCACAATATACATGAGTGTAATTTTAGTTCTAAAAACCATAGGCTTCTTTATTCTTTATATTGCAAAAAATAATGAAATACAACAGCAATAATTTTAAAGAAATTTTTTCACTATTTCTATTCAGGCATCTTGCCCCATTGAGAATTTCTACTCACTTGAAAGAATTGTTTATTTGAATGAATTTGAAGAATTTTTAACTGTAAATATTACTTTCTAATGGAAAATGACATTTATGTTTGAGGTATATAATTAATTTATTGGACAAGTAAAAGTATATAACACTTAAATTAATTCAATTTCAACACTTTTATTTTGATAAAATAATATGTATGTGGGAGAAAAAAATGTATTTTCATTAATCCACATTGAATTTTTTAAACATTTTTATTAACATGTAATTAGATACATATATTTACTTAAAAAAAACTCGAATGCATCACATAAAAAGCATTTCTTTAAATACATCATAAAAGACATCTTTATTATGAATTTATTTTATTTTTTAAAACGGTTATAACATGAAGATAATTGATTTTAATACATAACTATACATTAACGAAACATAAGTCCAGACATATACAAAATATTTTCCAATACATATACACAGGTTACTTTATTTCAGAACATTCTCTTTCACAGAAATTGACAAAACAATAATTAAATGAGTGAAATACAAAAAGGATGCAAAATGATGAAAAGTAACTTCAAAAAATGCCTCTTTAGTTTGATCATAGTTTAAGCAGAAATAGTGCAATGAGAATCAAAGCAATGCAAAAGGTTGAATCATTCAGAACAATAAACAATGTAAAAGTTAATACAGCTTCTTTTTTGTAGCAGTGAAACGGTCCATGTACTAGAAAAAAATTAACAGAAATATACATTTTAAATTCATAGTAAATCTTAGCAAGACTAAAAAATTGTTAATATATATTAAAATTTTTAATTTACTTAATCAATATTTAACTATAATATTTGAAAATTTATTTAATAAATAATTAATAACTAGTAAACTTTAATCCATTTTTCCAATTAGATTAGTAATAATACTAATACAAATACATATAAAGAAAAAAATATTGGATTATTGAATTCTAGGTTCAATGCTTTACTTGATAAAAAGTATGCTTAAAAATATTTTAATTATTTTTAAAACATAATACAATAAACAGCATTCATTGAAATGTAATCTCAAAACAGTTGCCTCTTTCAATAGCACATTAAGTAATGGGTTGGAGGGAAAGTTCTGTCGTATTTTAAAGAAAATATTTGAATTCATTTATAAAAATACGCGTTTAATATTAATCAATTATATATGCTCCGTTATTTGTTACAACCTGTTGCCATCTTTCAGGTAACCTGTGAATTCCTGTTTTGTAGAAGTTCTCGTCCTTGGAGTTAAAATAGTCAGCAACTGCCTTAGAAACACTTTCAAAAGACTTGAATTTTCCCCCATTAGATAATTTTGCAGAGATCTGAACAGGTAATAATCAGATGGTGCAATGTCAGATGAATACGGTGGGTGACTAAGGACTTCCCATCCTAATGCATTCAGTTTTTGTTGTGTCACCATTGCAGTATGCGGTCGAGCATTATCGTGGTGGAACACTATTCCTTTTCTACACGCTAATGCTGACCTTTTATCTTTGATAACTGCATTAAATTTATCCAGCTGATTTGCAGTACAGATCCATGTTAATGGTTTCCCCCTGTTTCAGCAACTCGTAGTACACTGGACATTTCCTGTCCCACCACAAACAAAGCAGTACTTTTCGTTGATGGATACTTGGTTTTGGAACTGTTGCTGATGTTGATCCTGGTTTGCAGTAAAGTTTTTCTCTTAATATTCTCGTAAATAATCCACTTTTCATCTCCAGTAACCAGCTTGCCCAAAAACAGCTCCACATTGTGTCTAATCAGATGTGATGAACACATTCTTACACGATCAGACAATTTCTTTTCCGTTAATTCATGTGGAACCCAAACACTTTGCTTTAACACAAACCCAAGAGATTTAATGTGATCTCCAACAGTTGTATGATGAATGTGAAACTCTTCTGCAACTTTTTGACTTGTTAAATGTGGATTATTTTTCAACATGGGTCGCAAATAATCATTATTGATCTTGGATGGTCGTCCAGATCGATCACTTTCTTGGAGGCTCAGATCCCCGGAACGAAATTTGGTAAACCATCTTTGACAAGTACGAACATTTACAATATCTTTTCCAAATACTGCACATAAATTTTTACATGCAACCGATGAGTTGCTTCCTTTTTGGAATTCATACAAAATGCAGTGTCGTAAATGCACTTTATCTACTGACATGTTTTTCACTTTAAATATCACAAGTAAATGATGAACTGTAAAAAAAAAAAGACTCCTTTTATATTATACAGCGGCTAAAGAACAAAAAAAAAAAATCCGAATGACTCACAAGCCAGATGTTCTTTTTTATTTACAAGAAAAAGCACCTGCCTATTTAAAATACGACGGAACTTTCCCTCCAACCCATTATAAAGCTAAATATACATTTTGCACTATGTATATGTGACTGAAAAAGTCATATAAAGGAACACAATTATGAGAACAAAGTATCCTTGAATCAAAGAATTGACATATTGTAGAGGAAGTGAAAGGTCAAGACCAATTTTATAAATTTTTAAGGAGAAATTAAAGTTTATGAGTAACAGGAAGAAAATAGACACCTATGGGAAATTAGATCATTAACTTACAAGAACTTGAGCTACAAGGCTTTTTCTCACATAATAAAAAATGCATAATTTGTTTACTACTTTCTCTAACCGAGTTTTATAACTTCCAGTCAGTGTTAGATATACTGACAGTGATATTAAGTGATCATATATCAGTGATTATGATCAGTGGGTCTTGAACATTGTATCTGCTGCTTGTGGGAGAATTTCTGATTGTGTTGAGTTCTCACTTTCAATTTCATGTCCAATGTAAGACTTTTTCACATCATGCCAGTTCTGACATTTTATGTTTATGGTTAGTTAAATACTTTTAATTAGTATTTCCCCTCTATTTATCAGCTATACATTCTGACTTATAACAAAATTATTACCATATTGTTAATAATGGTAATATATTTGTGAATCTAAAGAATTACCAATCCTAAGGCTCTTCCTTCAGTTTTCTAAAAAAAAAGGTGTGGTTTCCTACAAACCAACAAAGAAAAACTTGTTTTGATCATTTGACTTCTCCATGATGATAACAAAAAAATCGGAAAAAACCACCAGTAACCACAGATCATAACTTTTAATCTTTCTAACTAACTATTAACTTTTAATCTTTCTAAAGGGAATGCAAACATTGCTCATGAATGAAAGCCCTCTCTTTTGCATCTAGAATAAGTAAACTTTGACAGTTTTTTCCCCTTCTATCAAATACTGGAGGAATAAATTATGATATCCAAACTGAACATAGGAAATATAGAAAAATGAAGATTTCCTAAAACAAATGGCTCTAGACCCGATGAATCAGAACTGGGACATAAATGATTTATGTGCCTTCAAGCAATTCTAATAGAAAAGAGAAAACATTAAATTGGTAGTTAAAAGTATAAGACAGTGATAATGTTCAATATAAATGAAATAAAACCACGATTTTGTAATTACTATCCAAGAAAAAACAAAGAAATGCTGTAAAAATGTAACAAACCTATCCATCTTATTTACACCATGTATATTTGTAACTTCTTTGATAATTCAGAGGCGTAATCAGAAAGGGATTTTTTGAAACATATGTTTTAATTGATTTTTACATTTGGCATTAACTATAAGCTATATATGTAATAATTCTTCAGAAAATTCTTTTCCCTTATACAATAAACATTTTAATTAAATTTAAAAAGATTAAATATATATATATATATTAGCAAAATTTAATGGTACAAGTTCTCCTTTTATAAAATACACTTCCAAGTTAAGGTAATCTAGTCTTTATAGTGACCAGTATTTACAAGTAAAGCTATTTGAATGAAAAAGTAATAAAGAGCAAACAATTCCCATTCCTAAATAATGCTTATTTCATACTATTCAATTTTCATTTCTAAACTTTCATTTTCTAAATTTTTATGTTTTCTTATTAAAACAGAAAGAAAAGACACTTTATATCTACTTGTAAGAAATATATTAATTTGCTTTTCCCTCCTTCATTTCTTAGTGATGTATTTCTAAATATCTTTAGTACTTTTCATACCTGTAAAATTCCAACTGCATCTGAATGATTACAATTACAATCTTTTGTCAAAAAATTATAATAATATAATAATAATATATTAAATTATATAATAATTTTTTTGATCAGCATACTAATAGATATTCATTCAAAAGTCCGAGAAACATGCAAATAATACATATTTTAAATAACTTTAAGTAACTAACTTTTTCCCATCCATCACGAGCATGAAGATCTTTGGATTCAAATAAATTTCCATCAATAGCAAGAAGAGAAATTTGAGAATCAGTGAGTATTTTTTCTGGAACAGCAGAAAGTTGAAGGCAATTTTCTTCTAAACGCAAAACTTTCAACCGGTTGCATTCTGCTATTGCCTCTGATAATACTGAAATCTGTAATTAAACATTTTGATAAATGATTACAGAAAATAATTACTTCACAATTTTAAAAACTTGAAAATTTCTCTCTCTATTAGCAATTTTTATAGAATCCTAAATAATATTAAAACAAAAAATATGTGTTTGATGGCAAGACAATGCTTATTGGTTAATACTGCATTTTAATGTAATACTAGTGTTATTGGCAATAGACCTTGTACTTTAGGTCAGCTCACACCCCTAACTTCTGAGACAACCTGAAGACTTTAGGCTTCCACACACTCAGTGCAGATTTAAGCTCATTTCGGACCCTGGGCACAAAAGATCTACAGGGCCCCTTGGCACTGGAGGATCAAAATTTATAACCAAAAAATCTGTTTAAGTCCAGCTTATCCAGGCCCCAGGGCGTACCAAGCATCCAATGGATTAAATGACATTGCACATACTTAAAATATATTAACCCTTCTACATATCAAATCATGTGTTCGATGGGAAAAGGAAATAAAGGTATAAATACCAATAGATATGCATATTCAAACTGTCTTTAAAGTAACACAGATAACACTAGGCAACATCAAAATTGTTTCGGGCTCAAAAATAGTTTATTATGAAGTATTTTGGTCTGCTTAATACGAAAATCATCATAAAAACTTCAGATTAGCGCTTGTTTTCAAGAATCAGAACTCACTATTCATAAATAGCTGTATTTTTACTCATCTTTACTTTCTGTGTATAATCTTTTTGATGTTCATTTCAGTGGGTAGATGGAAGCTCTTGCAGTGAGGTGATTTTGGGGTTTATTGGTACAAGAGCCGATTTCGGCTATACTGCGCCAAACATTTGTTTTAATATCTGTGGTCTAGACGGGAAGAGAGAAAGAAAGAATGAATTGAATGACAAGAAAGAGGGTCGAAAATAGAGAAGGATCACTAGGGTACCCCGGGTTTGTGAAGCCCGTGTTTACCAAAGACAGTAAACCCCTTGGAAAAAGGAAAAGATCACTAGGGCACCTCGGGATTGTGACAACCATACTCACCTATAGAAGATGAGCCCCCTGAGGGGTGGAAGCTCTTGCCTCAGGAACGATTTTTATTTCAACAAAAGGCGTGTAACCGCACAAACTTTCTTCAGGTGTGTTTTGAATCTAACCTTGAGCATCAGTAGAACAAAGAACAGGCAATAGTGCACGATTCAAGTGATATTCACTGTTTTTCGCCTTACAACTCACAAGGTAAATCAATTCAACTATATTTAGGTCTCAAAGATAAGTGTGGTATAAAGATTTTTAGACAGCAAAAAGGATGAGAACTATCAACAGTTGGTGAAATAACTCCTACAAAATTTTCATGACCCAGGATGCAATATGTCTCTAAAGATCCATTTTTTACATTCCCATCTTGATTTTTTCCCTAAAAACTGTGGAACTGTAAGTGATGTGAACATGGTGAGAAGTTTCATCAAGATATCACAGCAATGGAATGTATATATCAGGGTTGTCGGGATGAATCAATGCTTGCAAACTACTGCTGGATAGGGATAACTTGGGACACTCGGGCTTCGATATACAAGAGGTAATTCAAAAGTAAATGTTCAAAGGAAATAAACTAAAAAATACTACTGATTTCTGATTATGAACACGGTTTATAGAATGTACTGTACTGTATTGTATTAGTTAGTAATGTTTTGTTCTTCAAATTTACCAATAAATTGATGGATGGGGTGTGGTATATCTTAAAAACAAGAGCTAATAAATAAATTTCATTTACATATTTAGTTTTTTCAACCCAAACTTAGTAAGAATAGGCTATTTAAAACTAAGAGACAGACAAAAAGTTGTTTTTTGTTGCCTAGTGTAATTAAACAATAATTATGCTAATACACTTAGATGCAAATGGCTAAAATTAATCATTTAATGTGCAGATAAAATATATTAAACTTTCTCTCAGAAGAATTTTAAAAAAAAATATTCTTCAATTACTGTCAGTTAAAATATTTAAAAAAATAATAATAACTATACAGAAAATATAAAATTTTTCTGCAAAACTTGTTCAAATGAAAGTGAAACTTCAAAAGCAGTAAAGGTGTTCTGAGAGGTAGCCCTTTTGAGCATTTGCTGTGGATGGGCTATATGTCCAAGGAGTGGCAGTTTCCTTTAGTGTCAGTGTGTATCCCTTTTGCAAACAAAAAAGTGCCAGAACAATTGAAGGACATGTCACAGATTCTTCCAAAGTATTGTGTGTGTTTGTAGAACAGGCATTTACATGCAAATGATGAATGTGTATGCAATTAAGTGTTTGTCTCATACTAATATATTTTGATAGTGTTAGAAGAATTTTTGCAGTGGATACAGGAAACATGATATATCATCTGCTGGTCAGGCACACATGGTTATCATGCAAGAAAGCACTGATGCATGCAGCTAGTCTCTTGTCAAAGACAAACATAAAATAATGATCCCAGAGATTGCACACATACAGCTTGTTTTCAAGTGAAGGCCAGCATCCACAAAATTTTGCATAAACATTTGCACTACATCAAGGCCTGTGCGACACAGGCCCCAAAACATTTCCACCCTCTACAGATGGGTGTTTTTTTCCGAGCATATGCTACATTATAAAGTAGAGAGAAATAGCTTTCTTATCCACATTGTGGAATGGCAAGACAAAGTTATGCCATATTTTTTATGAGAATTGGCCCTTTCTATTGGATTGATCGGAGATGGGACAAACAGTTAATGCATACCAACACAGCATCAGTTTACAAAAAAGTGAAAACAGCTATCAAGTATTGCAAATGCCATTCACTATCACAAGGTGTTTTTCTAATACAGGGATAGTGCCTATACTTTTGCTGCAGAACATTGCATAGATCTCAAAACATTTTGAATGAGAAATTCTTGATCCTTTTCCCTATTACAGTTCTGATCAGCCACTTTATGACTTTCATGTTTTATGGCCTTTAAAAAAGCAGTGAAGGGATGTAGTTTGCAGATGACAATAAGATCACCAACATGTTAAGAATGGTTTGTCATGCAAAGATTTTCTTCACTGCCAGCATTCTATTTTTGTGAAACAATAAGATAAATCAACAAGGTGATTATGTGTAATAGACAAAATGCGAATACACCAATGACTATTTTCATTCTATATAAATTGTTCTCAATGTCCCACCGGATGCTTTTTGTTTATAATGCATTTTTTGTTTACATTTTAACATGTGAATCTAAACACAGTTTCACTTCATTTACTCACTATAATATTGATTATATTCCAATTATGAGTGTATTGTAACTAACAAACAATTGCAAAATATTTTAACAGTCCCACTTTCATTTGAACAAGCCTTATATTTAGTTTGAGTTATGATGAAAAATAAATTTATACATATATTCATTATTATTTGAAAAATAAAATGAAAATATTTTATTTAAACTGTTTTTATTGAGCAAACACATTTCATCATGTTATAATATATTAGCATTTAAAAACATTAAGCTTAAGTAATAATTTTGGCAGCAATGATTAAGAGACTATTCAATGAAAAAAAATTTTTTTTTAATGATTTTAAAAAAGAACTGAGCAAAATGTGACAAAAAAAAAAGTACAGACATCACAAATGTTAAATATTTAAAAGAATTATAACATAAATTTACCTGATTCTGATTTAAATTAATTTCTATAGCTGATATGTCCTTCACGTGATCGGGTATTTCTACCAGCTTATTATGAGACATGTCCAACATTTCTAGTTTTTTCATATCCGAAAAGACAGCAGGAAAATCCCCAATTTTGTTGTTACTTAAATTAATAGTCCTTAAATTGACCAACTGTGAAAATGAACTAGGTAGACTAGTTAATTCATTCATGCTAAAATTGATATTTTCAAGTTTCTTTAAGGTCCCAATCTCTTCTGGTAGAGATGCTGTAATCAAATAAAATAAATTTTAACAATCCAAATTCTCTGTTTTTTAAAAATTGTTTTACATTTTAAAAATTTAGTTATAAGACTTCATTTCATGAAAAACTAATACATATATTTTTATCATTCAAATTTAAAAGAAATTTTAAAACCACATAAGCAATATATATATATATAAGTAAAACAAATACATTTTACAAATTTAAAAAAAAAAATTCATATAAAAGCTGCTAAGTGAGGTGGAAATAAAAGCACAGGTAACATTTAGCAGATATTTTAGTAAAATATAAGAAACAAATGATTTTTATTAGTACATAACTTAGTACATAAATTTGTATTATTCAAACAGGATATGGTGACAACTCTTTTTTTTTTTTAATATATGAAAGTCATTAAAAAAACCCAATTCTTTCAATAATAATATTATATCCAAACAGTAGAAGATATTTATACACAGAGATCATTACAGATCAGAAGAAGCATAAGAGGAAAATGACAGAAAGATATAAGAGTAAGATAAATATCAGACATAAGTTCCTTCTTTATAAATCAATATTATAAATATACTGACTTTATGAGAATCTGCAACAATGCAAGAGTAATGGTAATTGCACATTTTAAAAAAGCAAACTATAACTAGTATAAAATTCCTTAATAAAAAATGAAGCCTTTCACAATGATTTAGAAATGAAACATATCATGGAAAATCACTTTCAACAAGTTTTTAAAACTGAACCCTAAAAAATTAAGAAACTTCTCTCATCTAAACTTAACATATCAAATTTAGAAAAACACCCAATAGAAATTTTAGAGCAACCATTTATCACTTTTATATCATCCAAAAAAAAAAGTCTTTTTAGAACCTATTTTGTGGATCAATGAGATAAAAAGACATACTAGAATCCTTTCCCCAAAAGTTATTTTGAGCACATATTTTAAAGCATCAGAAATATAAATATTTTTCAATTCTGCTTTTTAAATCTAAACAATCAACTAAAATCGTAAATTGTGGAAATGTACAATTAAAATATTCATGATTCATCAAATTTAATTTAAAATTAACTCATATTCAAAATGTCTGTTTCTGAATCCCCCTTTTCAAATTTTGTCCCCTGTTACTTCCCTTTTTAGCTGAACTAACAGCAAGCTAGCTACTCTTTATGGTTCCACTGATAAAGCTTATTTTCTTTCCCCCTAACATACACAACTAGTTTTTTCACTTACTATATTTTTTTAAATTTAATAACTATTTGTTGTACTTAATTTTTAATGAGAGAAAATAGTTAATAAAGAAAATTAAATTCAATATTTAAGGTGTTGAGGTAAAAACTATTGGATAATGAATAAAAAGGTAAAATTTCCTTCCATTGAAATAAAGCTTGGAGGAAAAAGATGTGGGTCCCTACCCCATTTTTTACTCATTAAATGTACTAATTTAAGATCTTAGAAGGCAAAAAAGGTTTCAGTAATCTGAAACACATGCCTATAAGTACTGTATGCATTTTGCAAATATATTTTTGATTCTGAATTTTAACATCTATTTCAAGTTTAAAATAAGGGGATGAATAAAATCTAATATTTAAATGTTATGGCTGTGTGTTGACTTTAAAATAATAAAAGCCAAGTTAGAAACCTAACAATTAATTTACTAGCAATAAAATATAGCCATAGCTAAAAGCATAAATGTGTTATCACCAAGGGCCAGAGATAGAGTGTCTGAGCTAATTATAGTCAAACTGATTACAGCAAAGTCACACTCAGCCATAATACAGTTTGAAGTTAACAATATTATTTGCACATAAAAAAATATAACTATAAACATCACAGTATCATATGTTTGTATAATAAAAATGATTTCTACATTACAATAAAAAGTATTTTGAAATTATCTTTAATTTTAAGAATTTAAAAGAATACTTACTAATCTTTATTTGACTAGCAGTTAAATTTTTCAGATTGGTAAAATTTCCAATCGTAGGTGGTAGATTGCAAATTTTGTTGTTTGACAGATCTAATGTTCTAAGAACATTGACCAGTTGAAACATCTCTCGAGGAAACTATAAAAAGAAAATGTTCAGATATGAAGAAAAATATATTTTGTAACTTTTAATTATAGAAAAAAAGTAAGACTATTTCCAAAATAATATAATATTTTATACTGCATTGCAACGAGTAAAACAAAATTTAATAAAATGTATTTACATGATTAAAACTTAATAAGCATGAAGTAACAGATTTTTTTTAAACACTTAAAAATGAAAAAGAAATTAAAGAAATAAAAATAACTAAATACAACTACCGTTTTCATAAATTCATTTAGGAAAGGGCAAAAGTTTTAATATCATTTAGAATTCTAGCAAAAGGCACCACAAGGTAGGATTTCAAGTGATGACAGTGTTCCATAGTGTTTCTAGTAGTGCCATTTACCTCTTCAACACTGGCCTTCAATTTTTTTTCATGTGTATATACTTTCTACATCTACAAAATGATATTTAAGCCTTTTTAAATATTGAAAACATTTTTCTTCTAGTCTGGACAAGCAATAGATTTTTTTAGGAATCCGAATATATGATAGAACCTGCCTCAATCATTTTCCTTCATTGCTTCTAATAACACACTCGAAGATCCATTTGTTAGTCAGTTTATTCCACTGCTGAGGTAGAACACATCCTGCATTATTCTTCCACCCTGATAAAAATATTTTCATCTATTTCACCAATCAAATCATGTCCTTTTTTGGCTCATTTTTCAACCAAATAATGGACACAAGTATGGTTTACATCTAACTGAATCTTTACACCATATCCTGGATAGCATTTCTTCAATGCAACCACAGATAAATCTTAAGGATTTTTAAAGATAATCTTTTAATCTTTCAAAACATGTTCCTTTACATATATTTCATCTGCTACAGCAGGTAGAAATAATACACCTCTATCAAATGTGTTCATTTTGTGATTTTTCTAACAAATTACTTTAACAGACAAAAGGGTTAAAAAAAAATATCATGGTTTGTTTCTCTGCTGTAGGTATGTTCAAAATTTTCATCATGTTTTAGTATAACAAATTTGAATTATGGTAAAAACATCAATTGTCAATGATTGGACACACACACACAAATGAAACATTTGGCAATTTACCAATTGTGCCTAGCTAATTGAATTGTTTTAAAACAATTTATCTAGTTGATCACAACTGCTGGGATAAAATCTTCTTTGGATGCCTTATTTTGTCCGAAAGAGAGATTCAAAAGGAATCTTTATGACACTTATGGTACTTCTCAAGATCGAAATCATGAAGGAATGGTGTACAGGAATTTTATCAACATTTGAAAAATAAGATGATATTGATGAAATAATATTTGATGGAAGGGATTCAACTCTGCATGTGTTGTAATGTTTCACTTCAGTCTAAGATTTAACACTGAGTGACAAGGAAAAGGTCGAAATGAGTGTTGATGAACCTTAACAGCAAAGAATGCAGGATCTACAAGCAAGCATTAAAATGGTGAGTGATTGAGTGAATATTAACATCCCACTGTTCAGCTACACGAGGGCTTTTTGGGGACAGTCCGCGTAATTTTGAACCATGGTCAAGTGACGTGGACGACACCTGAGCTGGCACCTCCTCCTAACTACCACACCACACCAACGGGAGGATGTTTGAGCTTTCAACAGATTTTACATGCATTGCTCCCCTACACGGCGGGTCTTCAGTGGAACTGGGATCGAACTCACGACATGCTAGCCACGATCCGATGCCTAGACCACTCGGCTACCGCGGCCACAAGCAAGCATTGAAATGGTCAATATGAGCTCAATTATTCCAATTCCAAAATAGATATAATGCAGAATGATCATGGGATTGGCTTGAAGCAAAAAGTTGATGAATGCAATGATTTTTACCTGCAGTCACTGACTTCAGAACATTTTTTATGAGAAAAGATGGAACTGTCTCAGTAAAAAAAAAAGACATAACAAATTTTTTTAAATAAGTATGATAAGCATCATAATATTCTAATTGATTCACCAGGAGTCAAGAAACTATACTGATATTTGAAAATGCACAAGAGTGCTAGTTGAAAATTTTGATGACAATTGTTCTCTATTAAAAAAATTTAAAAATGACATGGAGTGATTAGCTGGAGACATAGAAAATTTACAGAGAGAAAAATTTCCTATAAGATCTTCCAGTTGTTACTTTAAGTGTTTCAGGAGAAATGAAAGAAAAACACCTGTATACTGATCAAAGAGCAATAAATTACAGACATGGCATACTTTTATGTCAAAACTACTCAAGCAATAAAGATATGACATGATTAAAATGCAAGAACATGGTATTACTATAAAAAATAGTATTATCATTAGTAGAATTCATTAAATAGATTTTGTAGTAACTTTAATCATAGTTTACTATCAAACTTCTTGTCTATATAATAATGAAAATAGTTGAAAATGTCCAGAAATAGAAAGACAATTGATAAAAAAAAAAGTCTTTAATAGGTTTATATCTACCCTCAGGGGTGTGGGTTCAGCTAAGATTAAACTCATTTTTTCTTGTTTAACTTTTAGCATTACCTTTATGATGAGCAAAAATTCCAGAGCTGAGAAAAAAAACTTCTCTCAATATAGATGCTACAGTTTGGTGAACAGACTGAATTAAAAAATATATTTCAATCCCAGCTCATTAAAAATTTTAATATGGATGGATTTAAAAATGGATTAATAACTTAATACGGTTTAGTACGAAATAATTTGTGATATAACAAGTTTTAATACAATTTTATTTAAATAAACAGCGCTAAAACTTTTAACTCTAGATCACCAATATTTTTATTACTGTAACACTTTGATGTGGTCAGTAAAGTGAGAGTGAGAGAATATTAATGTCGCACTGATTAGCAACACGATGGCTTTTGGCGATGGTCCGCGTAATTTTGAACAATGGTCAAGTGACGCGGACGACACTTGAGCTGGCACCTCCCTCTCCTAACTACCACACCACACCAACGAGAGGAAGTTTGAGCTCTCGAAAGATTTAACGTGCATCGCTCCTCTACACGGCGGATCTTTAGTGGTACTAGGATCGAACCCGACATGCTAGCCATGATCAGATGCCTAGACCACTCGGCCTTGATGTGGTGAGTAAATCACAGCTTCAAATTGTTTCCAAGTTAAATAAAGTACACTTTAATGTAAGAAGCCTGTTTTTCAAAAATTTCTATGAATTATGTATTTCTAAAAGTTAGAAATTTCATTTTAATGCAATAAATGGACTTAAAATGGTTATTATCAAATATATGTTAAACATATAAATTAAAGGCATATAATTAAATATTTAACAATTCCCACATACACATAATGTTTGCACAAATGTTATATTTAAGTTATATAAATTCATTTACAGTCTACATTGAAAGCATTTTAAATGAAATCAATGCAAGTATTTGATACAAATCAAATGCGACGTCTACCTCATGTAAGCCCGTATTAGCAATTTGAAGAACTCCTGTCTTTTCAGCATTTTTTATGTGGGGTTTAATCGCATTTCCCATAGCTATATAAAATATTTCTATGATCTAAATTCAAGAAAATATGTAAAACTGACGTTACATTTGTCACAAATGAGTATAACTTCAACCAAAATATTTATTTACAGGTAAACGTACAGACAAATATTGTTGAGATGTTTCGATGCTGCTTGAATGTAAGCATAGGTGGATAAATTCTTTTAAAAATTAATTGTGCATTGACACTTTTAGCCTAAAGAACAGATCTAGCAATATGTATATGTAGATTAATATTGCTGACTTTTTAAATTAAATTTTATGAGAGAAGTTTCATCTTATCCGGGCGCACGATGGTTCTGTTAGCTGTTTGAGGGCTCATTAGCAGTGGGAAAAAACGCCACCAAATACGATGGCAAGGTCTTTGCTGTCTGTGAAGCTGTAATGCAATTACTAGCTGCTGGTCTAGCTCCTGCAAAAGTTGTCTTCTTCATAGACTCCCAAGCTGCAATTTTAGCTTTAAGCAGCAATACACCAACTGACTGCCTTAACACAGTTCAGTGTTGAACTAAAATTGAGGAGCTAATCTCGTACGGCAGGACTGTGGCCTTGCAGTGGGTCCCAAGTCATGTTGGGATCCTCGGCAATGAGAGTTTGGTCAGCTCTCTCCTTGTCGGGGATCCCAACATGACTTGGAACCCACTGTAAGGTCACAGTCTCATATGGCCAATCTCATATGGCTGGACTGTGGCCTTACAGTGGGTCCCAAGTCATGTTGAGATCCACGGCAATGAGATCCGACCAAAAAGCCAAGCAGGAAGCCAAGTCGTCTTAACGGAAGTCTTCTTGACTCTCAGAAGAGCAAAGAGCATTATTTCTACATTCATCGACAAATATACTACCGTGACCCAAAAAACCAAGAATCTTGGAAAGCCTTCGAAAACTCTGGCCACTGTGGGTCCAATCCCGAGGCACCTGGAGAGAGCCGAGGCTGTTGCCCAATTTCGTCTAACCACCGGACATGACTTTTTGGGAGCACACCTCTACTGGCTTGGCCTGGCTGCTGACGAGGCCTGCCCACTCTACGGCCATGCCAGAATGGATGGCGACCACCTGCTCCTATACACTGGACTCGATGAATATCTGACTGACGACATCGTCAGTCGGTACTGGGAGACTCGGCGTGCAATGGTCGAGAAGCCAAGTACGGGCGTTGGATATAAATAAATAAATCTTTTCCGATGGAAGCCTGATTTTATGTTTGGGTTAACCATGGGAATTTTTTATTAGCTCACTGCTAATGTGAAGAAACTTCAAACGAGCTTAAATATAATTCCTTTATTAGGATTCATACTAAACAGTTTCTACGAAATCTGTTACATTCGTTTGTTACCAATCTCTGACAGAGATATTGAATTGAATAGAAACCATTGTTAGTAAGGATTTAAGCAATTATTTATGTATATGAAGGAGAAAAGCGACTCACTTGCTCCTTCTATCTTCGGAACTATTAGACCTAAAGACTTGAAATTTGGCAGACATATTCATTTAAGGGAGTAGAGATCCGATAAGAACGGAAGTTGCAAACATCCATACCTAAGGGGCGTTGTGAGGACTTAAGGGGCATTATAGAATTCCGTTTTTGAACTATTAGACATACAAGACTTGAAATTTAATAGGCACGTTTCTTCACGGAGTTGAAATCTGCTATAAAAGATGTTTTGAAAAAATCACCCCCTAAGGGCTGTTGCGAGGAGTTAAGGGGCATTATAGATATTGTAGGTATATATAGATATTATAGATATATATAATTAACTGTTAGACCCATATACTTGAAGTTTGATAAGCGTGTTTCTTTCGTTGAATAGAGATCTGCTAAGGGCAAATTTTAAAGAAATAGACTCACATGAGAGAGAGAGAGAGAGTTGAGCTACTATTATGTACTGATTAAAAAAATTCCCGCTTTCGAACAATTAGACCTACAGTAATGAAATTTGCTATGCCTACTTTTTAGTTGAATTGAAATCCACTAAAAACGGGTCTTTCAGAAATCGACTCACAAAAGAGAGTTACTGGTCTTATTCATAAAAAAATTCTATTCTTGAACTATTAGATTTAGGCTTGAAGTTTGGCAAGTATGTTTATTTTGTTAAGTAGAGGTCCTCTAAAAATGGGTTTTGCAAAAATCTACTTTGAAGAGGGGGTTACGGGAGTGTAAAAGATAATTATACTTCAATTTTAGAAATAAATGCTTAGAAGTCATGTCCTTTTTTTAAAAATCAAGTGGTGTGAGTTATAAGAGTATTTTTTAATACAATGGAACGCGTAATACTAGGACTTAGATATCAATAATTTATATGTATCAACAGAATATGTTCATACAATATTGTATGAACATATACTGTTAATAAATGAATGTACGAAATACCCATCAAAACGGGTGGTAATGGCTAGTTTCTAAAAATTTTATTTTTATAAAAGAGAACAGAAAATATGTCATAAAAGCTCATTTATGCAATGTCAATAAGCAGTAATTTGAGAAAATGTTGTCAACCAAAGGCCTTAATGCAAGAGGTTAAAGATGTTATCTACTTATTGTCTTGGTGGAAATTAGCCTTAAAATAATGCATACTACTGTTTTAAATATTCTTCAGGAAGAATAATATACAGATCCACTTTTCCGCTTAGGCACGTGCCCAGGACGCAAAAGATTTAATAGCACAAAAAAAAAAAAAAATAAAGGGCGAAAAAAAGAGGAAAAAATTAAAATTACAGAGAACGAACCACTGCCTAGCGAATCATGTAGTGTTGTGAGTGCGTTTATGAGCACGGAACCATGGAAAACATCTACAATGGAAAATCAAAAGCTTAACAATTTGATGTTCCTGTGGACTCAAAATGATATTACAACGTAAATTGATTAAAATGACGTCATTCATAATTCTGAAATTATCAAAGTTCGAAGAAAACTTTAATTGTGCAAGTACAATGACAGTGATTCAACAAAGAATAAGGATGTCTAAAAGTAATAAATATTAAAGGATAAGTGACGATATAATTAACAAGTTGATAGCAGTTCATATCTATATATATAAAGGAGAAAAGCGACTCACTGACTGACTGACTGACTGACTAATCACGAAATCTCTGGAACTATTCAACCTATAGACTTGAAATTTGGTAGACATGTTCCTTTGATAGAGTAGACATCAGCTAAGAAAGGATTTTCTGAAATTCGAAACGCAAGGGGCATTACGGGGGTTAAGGCTTTAATAATAATTGTTTCTATGTTTAAACTACTTGATGTACAATCTTGAAATTGGGTAAGCGGATTCCTTTCAGAGAATAGAGATCCACTACAAAATGAGTTTGCTGAAAATCGACCCCCAAGTGGCGTTGCAGGGGCTTAGGGGGCGTTATAGATAATTATTTCCATTTTTAAACTATTTGACGCACTATCTTTAAATTTGATATATATATAGATTCCTTTCGTAGAATAATGATCAGTTACAAAACGGGTTTTGTGAAAACAGACTTCTAAGTGGTGTTGCGGGGGATTAAGGGGCGTAATAGATAAATATATCCGTTTTTAAACTACTTCACCTACCTGCTTGAAAATTGGTAGGTAAGTTTCTTTCCTGGAGTAAATATCCGCTACAAAATAGGTTTTGGGAAAATTGACCCCCAAGGAGTGTTGCGGGGGCGGGGGGTTTAAGGGGCGTTATAAATTCCTATTTTTAAGTTATTAGACGTACAGTCTTGAAACTTAGTTAGCAGATTCCTCTCATAGGGTAGAGATACGCTAAAAATGGGTTTCATGAAAATTGCCCCTAAGTGGCGTTGAGGGGACTTAAGGGGCGTTATAGATAATTATTTCCATTTTTAAACTATTAGACGCACAGTCTTTATATTTGATAAAGAGATTTCTTTCATAGAGTAGAGATCAGCTATAAGAAGGTTTTGTGAAAACAGACCTCTAAGTGGCGTTGCAGGGGAATAAGTGGCGTAAGAGATAAATATTTTCGTTTTTAAACTATTTGGCCTACCTGCTTGAAAATTGGTAGGAATGTTTCTTTCATGGAGTAAATATCCGCTACAAAACGGGTTTGGAGAAAATTGACCCCCAAGGGGTGTTGCAGGGGGTTAAGGGCAGATATAAATAATTATTTCTTTTTTTAAACTATTAGACTCATAGTCTTGAAATTTGGTTAGCAGATTCCTCTCATAAGATAGAAATACACTGCAAAATGTGTTTTGTGAAAATCGACCCCTAGGTGGTGTTGCGGGGGTTCAAGGGGCGTTATTGATAATTTTTTTGCATTTTTAATTAATTGGACGCACAGTCTTCAAATTTTGCTAAGCAGATTCCTTTCATAGAGTGCAATTCCCCTACAAAATGGGTTTTGTGAAAACAGACCCAGAAGTGGCGTTGCGGGGGCTCAAGTGGCGTTATAGACAATTATCCCCATTTTTAAATTGTTAGACGTACAGTCTTGAAATTTGATAAGCAGATTCCTTTCGTAAAGTAGAGAACCGCTACAAAATGGGTTTCGCGAATATCAACTACCAAGTTTAATTTCGGGAGATTAAGAGGCGTAATCGATAAATATTTCCATTTTTAAACTACTTGATCATCCTGCTTGAAAATTGGTAGGCATGTTCCTTTCAAGAAATAGAGTTCCTCTAACAAAGAGTAAAATGAAAATTGACCCCCAAAGATGTTTGCGAGGGGTCAAGAGGAGTTACAGAAAAAAATTCCTGTTTTTAATTGTTAGACCCATATACTTGAAATTTTTTAAGCATGTTTTTTTTGTTGAATAGGGATCCACTAAGAATAAATTTTAAGCCAATCAAGTTCTGGGGGTTGCAGGGGGTTACTGGGACGCATTGACAAAAAAAGTTACTTTTTTCGAGCTACAAGGACTATAATAATGAAATTTGGTGTGTATTTTTCTTTTGTTGAATTGAAATCCGCTAAGAGCGGTAATTTTGGAAAACGGCTCTCAACGGGATTACGAGGATATTTATAGTAAAACTTTTGCTTTTTTCTGTTAGATTTAGACTTGAAATTTGGCTTGCATGTTCAATTTACGGAGTAGAGATCCACGGAAATTGGTTTTGTGGGAATCCACTTGGTTTTTGAGTTACGAAAGAGCAAACATCATTCTATGCTTCAATTTTAGAGATTTTTAGAAAATACAAATTAGATGAGTTCTGTTCTTTTTTTATCAACAGGTGACAGTTACAGGTATAAGTATATTTTTCAATTCAATCGAATTCTTAATGCTAGGACTAAGATATCAATAATTTATACATATATATAAGCAGTAAAAATTTATAAAACATCATGAAATACCCAGCGAAGCAGGCGGGTAACAGCTAGTTATCATATATACTCTATACCAGGGGGGAGCAGACTTTTCCAGGGTCCGGGCTACTTCTAATTTTTCAAAGTGTTGCGGTCCACCCAGTATTAATGGCACTCACAAAGAAGGAGGAGGGGGGGGGGTCCACGAGTTCGGACCCTCCTCCATAGTCCATGATTTTTTTGATAGCTTATAATCCCATGTATGGACAAGTTCTACTGTAAAGCTTACTATGGGGACGCTACAGTCATTAGTACCCTTTTTTTTCTTCCGGTTAATACAAAATCTCCATTGCTTTGATCTAAAAAATTAACAAGGTATTTTAGAAAAGATACTGAAATAAATACAATAATATCCTGAATCTGAAATCTACAGATCATCTTCTATCCATATAGTGGAAAAAAGTTTCAAAAACTTGCATTAAAAGTTTGAAAAACTCAGATGAATTTCGATGTTTTCCCATAGATTAATATTACACCGGAAGTAAGTTAGGGTTCCACTCAATGTTGTTGTTTACAAAGCAGAACTTGTCCATATAGTACGTAAAATTTAATTAAGTATTTGTTATAAATAATTTTTTATTAATTAATGCTAATTTTTTATTCAATAAATTATTTCTTACTGTTCTTTGTTCCTGACAGTCTACAAAATGAAAAAAATATGTATATATATGTGTTTGGCAGCTTATTGGGGTAAGATAAGAGAATGGTAGATATTCGATTCTGGACCGCCACTCCGCGCCCCATTTGAAAAATTCACGAGAGCGCCCACTGCTCAAGGTTGTAAGTGTGGCGAGATAAGGAAAAAGTCAACTACATTTATTACAGCTTAATAATAAATACGGAATACGTACTTGCCCACGTAAATAAAATGAAAAACTCACTTTTTTGAAACAGCGTTTAAAGTAAAACGCAAAATACAAACATAATAATAATAGCCACAAATATCTAATGATGCATTTATTATCAAACAATTCAAAATACATTAAAAAATAAAATATTTTCATCTAAGGTCAGTTATCGTAATTATAGTTAACAGAAGACTTAGTCTACGCACTGTCAGCCAATCTTGAATATTTCTTTTTCCAACTACTAACGGCTAATCTTCAGACGGTCACTCCAAATTGTCTTGGTGGTCCACCTGTCGATTGCGATCGACGTAATGCCCACCCCGGCTCTATACTATAGCTGCCAACGATTTCATTAATTTACAGTGCTAATTCACTAAAGTGTGGGTGGCCAGTGATGCCATTAGGTAAGAAAAGAACAAGAGTGACCAAACAATGCCATTATCCTTTCCTTATATTGCCGGTTGCCAGTCTGGGACACGGCGGTATCATAATTTTTAAAACTGTACAAAGAGCAAAAAAAAAAAAAGAGTAAGAGAGTTAAGGGAAAATCTCTCTCGAACCAAAACTGGCAAGGTAAGAACTGAAGGATGGGACGCTTTGGAAGTAGTGGGGAGACGAAACAATTTGAAGTGCCTAGGACACCAGGAATGTTAAAAAAGGCCCTGAGCATGTACAAGCACTGTATATATGTGTGTCTGATCGTAAATGATATAATGAACTGCGCTATAAGTCTAATTTAATGCTAAACAATAGATAAGAATCTAACAAGATATTACAGGTCAAAGTAAAATAGCTAATTTTTAATAGCTAAAGTAATACAATAGCAAATTTTTAGGCTTAGGACTAAGAATTCAGGGTTAAGACAGTTTATAGAAACTGTGAGACAGTTCATATCAACACGTGCCTTATGTGGTTTGGCATAATCTTGCTGAAAATAAGGCCAGAGCAAAAGGAACGGTAGCAAAACAGTTCTCAGAATGTCGTCGACGTACCGCTGAGCTGTAAGTGTGCCTCTAATGACGACCCCAGGGGGCCGGCTATCAAAGGAAGTGGCACCCTGGATCGTAACTCCTGGTTGAGGGCCTGTGGGACGTGCAATATTGAGAGCAGGATCAGCATGCTGCTCTAGGCGTCTCCAGACGCGTCTTCGATGATCTTCAGGACATAGTTGGAAGCGGGATTCGTCGCTAAACACTATACATCCCCAGTCAGCATGATTCCAACCTGATTGAGCCAAGCACTATTGTAATCTGGCTCGACAGTGTGCAGGCGTAGGAGGTAAGTCGAGAAGTTGTCGTTACGAGCGTAAGGTTTGCTCTGTCAGCCGTCTGTGAATGGTCATGGTGGACACTCGTGAGCGGGTCGCACGTCTGGTGGTTGATAACGATGAAGCAAGCACTGCGACAGCTGATCTGATAATCAATATGTCTTCCCGATCTGCTGTGGCCCTAGGTCGACCGCTACCATCATGAGATGAAATTTGCCATTGCCCACCCAATCTTGCCAGCATCTTCTAATGGCCGCATCGCTTCGACCCATATGACGAGCTATTCTCCGATTTGCCCAACCTGCCTCTTTTAATTCAACGATTACAAACTCTGACAGTTGCTCGTAATGAGCTCGAATCCTGCGATGAGGCATTTTTTCAATCGTTGAACGGTATCCTAAATTGCAGTACAACAGATATTTTGACCATCAGATTGAGAATCGTTTCTTATCGTTCCTGCTAAGTGCGCAGTTCTCTTGTGCTGTAGCTCCCTCTATTTATTCATTGAACACCAAATTTTAATCATTTGCATGTTCGGAACAAATGTTTTTGCATACGGAACTTCATTACAATCGGGCAACACTTTCTTGGTGCATCGTTTTTGTTTTGTTTTGTTATAGAGTATATTAAGTCAGGTAAACGTGTATTTTACTTTTTATTATGTCAAAAATTTTTATTTTGCTTCCTTCGAGTAAATTAATATTTCTTTTTAAAAATCTTTTATTTTCGACTTGCCGATATGCTCGCACCCTTTTCTTCTCCCAGTTTGAGAAACGCTGCCTTATAGTAAAAAGAAACGAGCCTTATATATATACAGTAGTCGCATATGATGTGTAACATCTGATATGTTATCGTGGTAAAAATACGCCAATAATAATTTAAATCCTGAAAAAATGAATCGGATATGATTGGAAATAATTTTCTATCGAATAATTATATTTAATGTAAATTTTATTTAATTAACACAAAGAGTAATGCAATTTTTTTTTATCAAAAATAATTATCACAAAATGATGAAAATTTAATTAGTTTGGTATACGTTTAAATATTAGAGAAAACCAATATTACACGTGTAATTAATTAGTTTTTTTAATAGAGAAAAACTTTTTAATCACTATTAAAAATATTATATTGACAGCAACAGGAATGAACCTCAAAGCATGAAAAATATACGCATTAAAATATTTATTCGAATAATTCCATATTATTCATATTTTTTTAAGAATGATGAATTTTGTCAGACGTTTAACAGTAAATATAATTATTAATATAGTTTACACATATAAATATAACCTCAGATTTCATACATAGCGAGCCCTGAGAAAACTGAGCGTAAGAATCGCAAGTATATCCTGGATGAAGACTAATAAAATTTGGTGGAATTTGCGAAGTGGATTTAGAGTCAAGAATACGCGAAACCGAGTCTTTGAATTCGAATCTTTTAAAATGCAAAATTTAACAATATAAAAAAGGCTGGCGGCTTGAGTTGTATACCTCGATGCGAGGGTAGCGATGAGACACCACCAAGCGCGCTGACTGGTCAAATCAAATAGCAAGCGCTTTCCCGCCTTCCTGTTACACATTTCCGTCCCTTTTCACGAAATCACTCCTACGAATATCCAGCAACCGAGAGGAAAGATGTTACACATCAAAAAGACTAAGTATATAAAAGTGATAACTACACTTGTGACTAATGTGTTAAAATTTAAAAACATTAAGAAATTGCATGTAAGATTTCGTTGCATTTATTATTCATATGGAATATTAAAGCATAAAAATAAAAAAATCTTCACTTATATATTGATGGGATTTTTTAGAAGGAAAGAAATCTACGCATGATTTGTAGTTAGAATAATAAATCAAGTGCTGAGCAAGGAGAGAGAAAAGGCTGATACTTTCAATCAACTGCTAGCTTTTCATTTCCATGAATAGGTTTTAAAGCTAGATACAGCGACAATCAACAAAAACTCCAAAGCACCTGAATCAAAATCTTATCCTTGCGTTTGAGATAGGAAATCTTAGTACAACGGAATAATTTGCCATGACCTTGAAAATATGCGACTAAGATAATTTAGAAGTTTGATATACTTTTTATCAAATATTTATTTCCCAAACAGAATTAATCTTATTTGGATGTTTTTTACAAGCTTTTATTTAACTTACAATGTATGTATGTATGTATGTATGTATGTATGTAATTTGTTCGGGTGGAATCTTGCAACTCAATTTTGAAGCTGATATCTTTATCCCATTGAGCTGAAATTTTGTATATGCGTTTAGTTTGGATGACAATGCATGTTTTGACCATTAATATTCCGATATTGCAATTAATTAAGAATATATTAATTAAAAACTTTAAAAATCATTAACATTACTACAACAATGCAGATAAACTTTGATATGTCTGCATTGTTGTAATAATGTTATTGTTATAACAATGACAAAAGTTGGCGTCGAAAATCGCTTTCAGCCAAACTGGAATTTCATAACGTTGCGCTATTGACTGTATTAATTAGCTTTGTCTAAAAAATAATTACGTTTCTATAACGTAAAAATAATCTAATTTCTACAACGTATGCAATTTTTTTACAAATTTCTATCTATTTTCTTGGATTTAAATTCAAAACAAAAAAAGTAGAGCTATTTTTCAAGTAGATCGGTACATTGTATTTCTTTCTCTATGCTGCCAAGTTAAACTGAGATGGAGTATTGTAGAAATTCTTCAAAAAAATTTATCTTTTAATCTATGAAACTGAGACCAAAAAAATTACAGAATTGGAAAGATCATTTACTTCGTCCCGATATGGTATATAATGTTTTTTTACAAAATAATATTTGTATTTCTTACGATTTATTTAAATGAGTCACAATCGATGCGTTTTTATGACAATAATGTCTAAATTGTTGCGCATGAATTTTTTTTGTTTAAATGAACATTCCGTACTAAAACAGCTTATGCTTTGCTCTTTTAGAATCAGCAATTTAAAAATAAAATGCCGAAAACTTTTTTTTACGATTTATCAAAAAAATACTCAAATTTTTTATTAAACATTTAATAACTTCGTCATTTATGAAGTTAATCTCATAAAACTTTTTTTTCGTGTGTAGAACAATATTACCCAAGATCTGTACGAATATTGAAAAAAAAAATGCTTAAAATTATAGATTTAAGAAAAAAATTGTGTTTTTTCGTCTTGTACTCTTTTTGCGAGAATTCATTTAGCTAGACTGTTCGAAAATAACCGGCAAACGACCTAGGAACAATGATGCGTTGAATAAGATGAACAGACTGAGAAACATGTCCAGTGATAACTAAAAAGTAAAAAATAAATTAAAAGTAAAAAAAAACTTTTTAAAACCAAGCTTTTATTTAAATACGCTAAAAAGAATAAAATAAACTTTTTCTGTAAAACTTTTTTTACTATCAACTTATAACGTCATTACACAATTTATATGATATAAAAGCTTGTCGCGAGATTTATTGCAGATAAACAAGTAAACTGATCTGATATTGATTTTAATTTGTAAAAATTTCAAACTAAGTAAATAAGAGTACTTTAATCTCGCGACGAGCTTTTATATCATATAAATTGTGTAATGACGTTATAAGTTGATAGTAAAAAAAGTTTTACAGAAAAAGTTTATTTTATTCTTTTTAGCGTATTTAAATAAAAGCTTGGTTTTAAAAAGGGTTTTTTTACTTTTAATTTATTTCTTTTTTGTTTGCTACAGAGTGAATTTCTTGAGTTTACTTAGAAAAAGACGAGGTTCAATTTAACAAAACAGTTAACGGTACTTTTAAATTTGGGGAAATTGGTGAAAAAACTATCTAGTCTTTCATATTAATTTATAAGACACATATCACGTATTATATAACAAAATCGTATACTTATTACGTGCAAAAAAGTGTGAATATTTTGAATTTTAAATATATATTTATTGTTTAAACAAAATTATGGTAGCTGTTTTTCATACAATATTTGAGAACAATGAAGGCGTTCGTTGTGTACTAAACTACTTCAAAGTTTAATTCTATAAATTTTAAAGAAAAAGAACTATGTTTAGAAGGTACAAATTTATGTTTGGGAAAATTAGGGATGCATTATTGTTGTTATTATTCTTCTTGTTTGTAAAAACGAAATAGCTGTTATCGTAGAAAAAAATCTATTAATTATTTTTCCGTTTCGTTGTAAAACATCTTAGTGATAAGCATAGCAAATAACAATTTCAAAAATAATGAACATTTTATTGGTTATTTTCCTTTTCTTGCCTTTAATGAATATGTTTTACTTTTCTGCATTCATAATGCACATTGAAACTATTATTCCTGAAAATTCTTCTCTTCCCTTTTTTAAAATAGTTTAAACACAAAACTACCCAATTTTTGTTTATTTTCCCTACATTTAAAAGGATTTAATAAAAGAAATTAGATCATAATCCCTATACATTTTTAACGTAACACTCTGAAAAAATATTTGGAGCAAAATGCATCAAAAAGGTCAAACAATGTCATTGCTTGATCGATAAGTGAAATGTTGCTTTTTAATTAAATTAAGTTTTTGCATTTTAATTTTATTCTTTTATTACACATTCTTTTCTCTCGTTTTGATGGATTTGTAGACATATGCTGTATTACACTTATATCATACAATATCTTCCACGAACTGTTTGCATTACAATAATTGAAAAAGCGCAGTTAAAGATAAAAAAAATATTAAACAACATATATAAAATTATTCATATCCATATTAAAATTCCAAATAGAATTAGAATTTCACGAATTGAATTAAACATCGTGAGAAATTGTTTAGATATGCTGAATAATATAATCTAAGTTAAGAGAAATTGTCCACTTTACTGTGACTATTAAAATAAAAAAACCCAAGGAAAATACTTTATTTTTTTTTCAGAAAGTACGTGTGAGTCACGAGAAAACAGCATTTAGTTTTGATGTTTGCTATTTACTTGCTTTAATTATATTTAAAAAAATATTACTTCGTATATTTTTAATGCTGCAGTAGAAAGGTAATGATTGGGTATATTAATTTCACTTGCATTGTAGAACAATTTGCTCCTATATCTTGAGTTGGCAAGTTACAGAGATTCCACTGCTTAAATAGGCAGCAATTTTGATACCTACATTTTTTTTAATTATTATTCGTAAGAACATGCAAAATACAATAATGTTCGTAGTTTGTCAACTGAACTGTCACAGAATTAGAGCTTTCCAGTTATTATAATTTCATTCTAAAATTCTTCACATAGTGGCACTATCGTAAAGCCAGCGGTTTGTGAAAAGTTGTATTCTAAGACGAAAAAAAGTTTCGGTTTCGAATTCCAGTCAGTTAAAAGAAAATTGATTCAATGAAAAGTCCAAGTTCAATTTGATATTGTAGAATATATTTCAATGATGAAGAATATTTCACTATGAAAAGAAAACTTCTCACTAATAATTGCATAGTTCACATTCTCATATCACAAGTATTTTGACACAAGAGAATAAATATATAGATCACTAGAAAACGTATTTACATTTTAAGAAAGATACATGCACTAACTGTTGCCACAAGACTACATCTAAATGGAAGGAGCTCACTGCAACAGTGCTACCATGCGGCTTTAACTATTCAACAACTCGAAGTATGAATGTGATTTTAAGTTTTTCTTTTTAGTTATACACACCATACTCAACCCAATGGGCGAATATCAATTTTCCATAATATTCTTTGTGGCCGCCCGCACACACAGGTTAGTACCTTAAGACTATTTTTCCCTAAAACTGAACTATCTAATTTAAAAACCGAATTTCCTTCTCATTTCCTTTTTTAGTGTTAGAATTTCTCTTACTTTGAAGTGAGTGAGTACTTATAAACGTCTCACCACAAAGCATAATGAGGGCGATTGATGAAGGATCTCATAATTGTGGCACCATTATGAAGTGACGAAGACTACACCTCAGCTGGTACCGGCTTTCTCTGAATTTCCACACTATTTCACGGAATTTTGAGCCATGACAGACTTAATGTGTATCATTTATATACACTGGTGTGCAAAAATTAAGGACGAGACGGTTTTTTCAATATAACTTTGTACAAAAGCATTCCAAATCAACACATTTAATACCGTAAGATCCCCAATACGTAAGGACATGAGTAATGAAAGCAACACTTACTAAAAGAGAAATCAGAGGGATAAAAAGAAGCTTTATTGAAAAGTAGCATGGAGCGCAATGCGATTGAAGGCCGAAACATCCCTGTGATGGGTGTCCAGCAAGAAATATCCGGTCTTTAGTAGGGGATATGATCTCCCCTGACTGCTAGGCAGGTTTCACAGCGTCTGCCCATGCTTAGAATGAGGGTGTCAATGAGTTGTTGAGGCATTGCTGCCCATTCGTCTTGCAGCGCCAATCGAAGCTCCGGAATCGTTACTGGTGGTAAGGTACGAGCTGCCAAGCGTCTGCCTAGAAAATCCCATACATGCTCGATGGGATTGAGATCCGGAGATCGTGCCGGCCAATCCATACGTTCAATATTCTCACTCTCTAAGAGCTGTTCGGCAGCTACTGTGCGATGACATGGTGCATTGTCGTCCATGAAAAGGAACTGCGGACCCATAGCACCTCTAAAAAGACGCACATATGGAAGAAGAATCTCGTTACAATAACGGGTCCCGTTGACTGAACCTGCGTCGAAGATGTGAAGGTCTGTACGACTACCAAGCATGATGCCTCCCCAAACGAGAACACCGCCACCTCCATACCTGTCCCTTTCAATGATGTTCGAGGGATGATTGTGGCTTCCCCGCTCTCTCCAGATGAGTATGCGATGAGAATCGCTACTCAGACTGAATCTGCTCTCATCTGTAAAGAGTACTCGTCCCCATTCATTGTCTCTCCAATTCCGGTGTTCCCGGCACCACAGAGAACGCCTTCTCCGATGGGCAGGCGTTAGAGGTACACACCGTACAGGGCGTCGTGCAAACAAACCACCACCGTGCAGTCTTCTGACCACGGTAAAACGCGATATCGGTCGTCCAGTTGCCTGTGTCGTGTGTCTAGCTATTTCTCCCGCTGTCTGCCGCCTGTTTCTTCTGGCCTGTAAGGCAATATACCGGTCATCTGCGGGTGTGGTTCCTCGTGGACGACCACTACTGAACCCCCGGATAGCTGTTCCTGTAGTTTGAAATTGTCTCCGAAGTCGTGAAACGATGCTGTGAGCAATTCCGAACTCTGCAGCCACACTTGTCGCACTGCGACCTTCCTCCAACTTCCCAATGATTCGACCTCGGGTAAAAGCATCCAGATGTCGTCTAACAGATTGATTATTCGCCATTTCTCGCTGAGGTAGCAACTCGGTGTGATTTTAACTGCTATACGGTATGCAATCTCTTTGCCAGAAATACTAATCTTACACCGACAACATGCTTTACTACTCAGACACTCCCCCATTACGTCTACCTGCATATCTGCGCACGTGCTACCGTACATCACCTCACTTAATCTCCTGATTGGTCTTTCTGTCCGCTCTGCCTCTTCGTTCAGCTGATATGCTAATTTTTCGACTTCGTCCTTAATTTTTGCACACCAGTGTATATATATACATATTGAATTTTAACTGAAAAGCAAAATTTAGGGAATATTTAAGATAAATGTTTTAAATTCGATACAAAATATTTTTGTAAATTTAATATTTTATTTAATATTTATTTCCTTCAACATGCATTGTATTTTTCTTACTTCAAAATCTGTGTTGAAAAGAATCAGTAAAGTAATTTAAATAAAAATGAATTATTATTGCAAAAATTGTGTAATGGATTAAAACGTAGTTCACTATTCTGCATTATAATTAAGTAGCTATGTATTGTTACCGCATATCGTTTTTATTTTGAAAACTTGTCATGATAAAGGTATTTATCGTAAACATAGTTGGTTTCAAGATATTCTTTCAAAAGAATTTCTTGAAACCAAATTGATTAGTCTTTAAATATCCTATCGCGGTGAGTGATTCACACTTGCAACAGTCCAAGAACGCATGTGAATGTGAGAAATAAGTTCAGGGGTTAAATTTCCACGTTATCAATTATTTACAGATCTATAACTAGTTTCTTGCCTTTCTAAATGTAGAAAAATGCTTTTAAAAATATCCAGCACAATTTATCCTCAAATATTGATCTAATATGTGAAAATGTATTGTATGTGTGTATTATATGCTAACCACACAGAATAAAGAAACATTGTATAACTGTTCTTCAAACTGTGTTCTACGGAACACTGGGGCTCCAAAAAGCATACCCAGGTGTTCCACGACACAAAATAAAAATTCGAAAAGAAAATTATAAATGTGTATGCAAAATGTATTCAAGTTCTCCGTGGAGTTTGTATGATCACAAGTATCTGAGGCCATGTTAACCAATGCTCGTCCCATGCCTCGCGGTGGAAAAAAAGTAAATTCTTTCTAGTAATTTAATGCAACTTTTATTATAATATAATAACAAAAAGAATATTAAAACGTTTTTTTCTCTTTATGTGTACTATTTATATGCAGAATACTTTGTTGTTACTTCGGTTCACAGATTCGAAGTTAAAATCTAAATTTAAGCAAAAACAGCTCTTAAATATTAGGTTGAAGATTTACAGAACATTCGGAAGTTTCTCACACAGCTATAAACATTTTAATGCCCTTCCGAACAATGCATTTAAGTTAAATATTTCTCAACGTACGGGCCAATAAAACAAAATATAGAACTAAATTAATGCAGAATATGAAACGCGACAACAGATAGCGTCCTAGAATTCGATAGTTTGTGAAAAAAAATACAAACACATATCCCAGTTATTAAGTTTAAGGCAATGGTGAGACCTAGAGCAGGAATTAATAGGTAAATTACATTAATGTTATGTTAAAAAAAATTTAACAAAAAATAAAATATTCCTTTTAATTGCTTTTATTTGTAGTACATATAACATGTTCAAATATTATTTTAAGATTTTTTTAAGGGCTTTTTTTATGGAGATCTCCGGAAACACCTTATAATTATAAGTTATCGGACTAATTTCGATGACCCTTTTTTTTTTTTTTTTAAAAAAGAAAATATGGAGATTTTTTTTGTTATTTTTAGATTTATATATTTAGTACATTTTAAGAAAAATATATTAAAATTAAGAAGAGAAAAATAAAATATTATTACTAAAATGGGTAAAAATTTACAAAAAATAACATAAACGTGGCCCATTCTGTACCAAAAGTTTATGAACAAATTTTTAATTTTTAATTTATTTTGTGTTGCTATGTTATTCATTTTTGACATGACCTTCAGGACAAGAGATATTTTAATTTTTACAAAAACTAGAGCACTTTAACTTAGTTATTGTATGAAATTGCTTGAAAAAACAGTGATTATATTCACATAAGGAACTATAAATTTTGTAATAAAACAGTGATTGATAAATCTGAGGGTTAAAACACTTCTACTATTACACAGAACATACACAAAAAATTTCAGTTAATTACTTTCAAAACTTTTTTATAGCAATCGCTGTCCTCGTTTGAGCATTTAAGAAAAAAACACACATTTCGAGAAATAGTCGTTTTAAAGTATGACATCTTGCTTAAAGGAATGGCATCTGCTTTTAGTAAAACACTTGTAGTTTTTGTTTTGGAGAAAGGAAAATAATAAACTTGGTATTTTTATAAAGCTAATCAGATCACCTGTAAAATAAAATTTTAAGAAAAATGTCAATTTTTGGCAATATTCACAATTTTAGTGTAGACGGATACTTTAAGGGTCCCGTGAGTCGACAAAGTTTGAAGTTCATTGCTGAATAGCATCCTTCATTTTCTTGCAGTCTTTAACTTTTAGAAAACAATGACGGTATGAATGTTTAAAAAAACGAAATGAACCATAAGATTCGTCTGTTTTTCATCGATCTTATCAAATCACCTGCTCACCGCGAGGACAGCTCTCATTGCAAGTTCTGGATCTGATTTCGTTGTGTGGAAAGGCATTGATCCATTTTTCTGTAAGGAATTATCAAAGGAATTGCTTAACACTAACGCATTAGTAAACAAATAAACAATAACTATTTCCGACTTTTTTTAAAAACAACAACATAGAACTGTTTTTTTTTTGTTATGTTTTGCAACTAATAGGCAAAAAAATATCTTTCGTTTATAATTTATTTTGAGCAATAATTAATGCATTATCTATATGTATTTTAGGAAGAAAAAGAAAGATTAATCGCATTACATATTAAGAAAGTACGATATTCAATGGGTGGGAGTAATTCTTGTAGTAAACAACACATATATTTTTTGTTTGTTTTGGATGTACCTCTAGATTAGAAATTTTTAACCTGGGGTTCTGGAACAAGTTCAGGGGGTTCATCATGACTTATTATAAGAGAAAGGGACGTTTATTATCACATATTGCGTGCCAAAATGTTTTAGTAAATGAAATTTCTCCTATTCAATTATTTTACACACACATACGCTCGATTTTTTTCTTGTAATTCCCCTGTCATTTATTAATGATGGTGCGGTACGTAATGCGTTAATACCGCAAATATAGATAAAATTTATCGAAATAGTTTAACATATTAAAAGTTCTTTTTCTTTCTTTCTTTTTTTTTACCAGGATTTGTGGATTTGTTTTATGTGACTATTATTTCTGGTTCCTTCCGAACAATATTGTGTTGAACTTTCCAATAATGGAGGGTAAGTGAATAAATGTTTAACGTCACACTATAAAGCAACATGAGAGTTGTTGGGGACGTGCCACGTCACAAGACATATCGTACACCCCGCATTGTAGGGGGCCCTAAGATTCTAGGAAGCCCAAAACCTCACTGACGCCAAGTACGTACCCTTAGTAAAATCAAGCCTGGGTCCCCAAACCTGACTTTACAGGGGGGCCCAGGATTCTAGGGACCCTAAGGCTTCACTGACGCCAAGTACGTAACCTTTGTAAGATCTGGCCTTGGACCCCAAATCTGACTTTACAGGGGGGCCCAGGATTTTAGGGGGTCTAAAGCCTCACTGACGCCAAGTACGTAATCTTTGTAAGATCCGGCCTTGGACCCCAAACCTGACCTTACAGGGGGGCCCAGGATTCCAGGGGGTCTAAAGCCTCACTGACGCCAAGTACGTAATCTTTGTAAGATCCGGCCTGGGACCCCAAACCTGACCTTACAGGGGGGGGCAGGATTCTAGGGGGCCTAAAGTCTCACTGATGCCAAGTACGCAATCTTTGTAAGATTCGGCCTGAGACCCCAAACCCAACTTTGTAGGGGGCCCTAATATTCACCATTACGTCACTAGGCCTAATCTGAGCTACTGTCAAGTGACGAGTTCAGCATCTGAGCTGGCATCCCCTTTTCAAAGTACCACATCACAGGACCGGAACCACGACACATTTAACGTGCACCAGCCTCTCTGCAAGATAGATCTTCACTATAGCTTGAGCTCATGACACACCGGTTACGAGCTCGTGACCATAGCCACTAGGCTTCCGTGGCCCATCCATTATTGCAGAAGTTACTTTGTCACGTACTCACTTACCTATAATAAGAGGCATATTACCCAATAAGCGTCAGACATAATCTTTAACCAATTTAATCAGTTTTTGAATAATCAATATCAAAACAAACTATATGGAGCTGATTAGCTTAACCCACAACTCTAACGAATAAGATTTATATTGAAAACGATTTTTCTGTGATCTCTAAACGGTATACAGTCGATTATCGCTAATTCAAAATTTCGATAATACGAACCTCTCGCTGATTCGAAGTATATGCTCAGTCCCTAGAAAAGCTCTGGATATTTCGAACTAAAGCAATACGTTTTGGTACACTCAATGCTTCGAAGTAAAATCTGTGGCTGGTCAGACTACAACACTCGATAGTTCGAAGTTATCTTATAAAGCTCTCTACAATTCGAACACTCACTGTCATGTACAGTCCTGCAGCAAACAGGTTGGAGTTAACAATTTTTGTTGCCTCTGTGTGTCTCCCTGAAAAAGCTAAGAATGTGGCTTTGGACCACAATAACAAAGAAAGTGATGAAGACAAATCGGAGGAGTTGACTCCGATAACTCTGACAGAAGCTCAAGTGTCACAAACTAAATATAAGCAAATTTTTCTTTCAAAATCATGCTGACGCGGACTTTTTCCCCTCTTTATTTATTCTAGAAAAATCTATTGATAAAGTTAGATTGAATGTCATAAAACAAAAAAAGATAACAGATTTTTCATCAAAAAAAAAAATTAACTATGTACAGTATGTATTATTTTAATAATTGCTTTTAATACACACATAGATGTATTAACTTCTGTATAATATTTCTACTGTATATAATGTATACTTTCTAAAAATACTTTAAAATAATTTTATACATATGTACAGTTGTTGTTTTATTACATAGTTTCAGAGTTAGAAAAAGCTTTCTCTTTGTGTATTTTGTGAGTTTTTTTCCTACTCTCTTGATAATTCGAAGCTTTCCATTGTTCCCTCCAACTTCGAATTATCAAGAGTCGACTGTATTTTGGGTACAAGGATTTGATTCTTGTGATCCGAATCTCCTCTGAGAAGGTTATTCTAACCTCAGCAATACTTCTATCATTTCCCTATTTCTCCTCTCTCAGAGAGAATTCCTTTGTCTTTCATTCACTACACTTCCACTTTAGCTGTGAAACTGATTTGCATGCATCATAGTTCTTTCACAAAGTGATGTTCCAACTTTAAACACAGTAGTAAAGTAGCTCCAGTTGTAACGGGTACTATTTGGGTTCCTCTACAATACTCTTGGTGATAATAATTTTTAACTGTGATTTTAGTTCTAAAACCGCTTTCCATAGAGATTACTTGATTTTATGCAAATGTAACGACAGATTAAGCGTCTGTTCAAACGAGTCCTGGTTCTGTGTGCCGTATTCTGATGGTCGTATGAGTGACTGGAGGTTCCAAGGAGACCGCTCGAAATGTCGATATCAAATGCCTGCTTGCATTTGATATCGACATAAAGCCCCTGTACGTGGTGAAAGGGTTTGGGAAGTTATTAGGTACACAACATTCACATCTCTGGTTCATATCGAAGGTAATTTGAAAGCAGATTGGAACATTTCTGATATCTTACCTCCAGTGGTTGTGTCCTGTCTTTGAGAGCTACTAACCACCCTCTTCCAACTAGATAATGCAAAACCACATGCTGCACGTCGTGTTCCGATCTTCCTCGATACACATTGTATTCGATTGTGGCCCTGACTTGACAGATCTGTCCCCCATTGAATGGGTTGTTGAGAGATTGGCTAACTCTCTACAGCAAATGCAGTTGATGAAGTGTGGCATAGATTTGAAGCACCATGGAATGAGTTGCCCGTTTCTGTCTTTCAAGCCCAGTTCGACAGCATACCTAAACGGGAAAGGGCCGTTTTAGCTGCCAGGAGTAGCAGCAGTTTCTAATAATTTCGTCCACCTGTAAACCCCCAAACTTCTTGCAAATGAAATAACTTTGTCTTCATGCCATACTGTTTACGTACAATAAATATCTTTTTTCTATTTACCTTCCGTTATGGTGCTGCAATTTTAATGACCAGCAGCGTACTTCCTATAAGAATACAATATAATCTTAAAACTATTCACAAAAACTTAGTTGTAATGAACTATTTACAGGTACTCTCGATATATATGGGTACAATGTACTCTATGGGATAATTAAAAAAAAACTATTGTTTTTCATAGTTTCCAGAAAAAAGGAATGCTTCTCATATTTTTGTGTAAATTAACCAAACAGCTATCATGCGGTTGCTAGAATTTTAACCTCCGCGATCCATTAATCTCCTCCTTTGTTAGGAATCCGAGGATTAACCTCCGATTCCTAACAAAGCATTCTAGTTCTTAACGAAAGATTACATTCTTAAGTTATTTGTCAAAGAATAGAATTTGATATAGTTCTCCAATCCATGAGATAGTAATCTCAAACTATCTCATGGATTGGAGAACTGTCTCAAACTCTATTCTTTGACAAATAACTTAAGGCTACACATGTAATCTTTCGTTAAGACATTCTTAAGTTATTTGTCAAAGAATAGAGTTTGATATAGTATCCAATCCATGAGATAGTAATCTCAAACTATCTCATGGATTGGAGAACTATCTCAAACTCTATTCTTTGACAAATAACTTAAGGCTACACATGTAATTTTTCGTTAAGAACTAGAATGCTTTGTTTGTTGTTTATCGTACATTTGGATGACAAATGTATCTAAAAAAATCACTAGCTACAAAATTTAATTATTTTTTGTCAGCAAATATATCTCTGGTAATAGTAATCAACGCATGTTGCACCATTTTGACCAAGTTTGCTTGCCACATTAATATTTTGATGCAAAGTAGTTAAACTAAATGCTGAATCGGCGAAACGGTTGATTATCTCATACATTTCGGGTATCTCATTTGTAACAGCTCTTCAAGAGAGATATGCAGTTCAATTGCTTCTGTTATCAAGAGTGAAATAGGCTATAGGACTTCGAATTCAAATTAGAATATACTTGTACTTTTCACTCTCCACCAATTGCCACTTCTTCCAAGGCTTTGTTCCAAAACAAACCGGTATTCTCGAAAGAAAAAAAAAAGCGCGGTAAAAATGTCAACAAGTTACGCGTTCCACGACTACCAGATCGAAGTTCCGAAAAAGGAGGAGTCATTGATAAGATGGCTGCAATTCTTTTATCATTCACGTGCTTGCCAGGTTCCATGTATTGTCAACATTTCGCTTGTCGTTGTTGAATTCACAGGACGGCCATTTTGTACGGTTCAAGTGGTAAAATGCGGAATTGGAGATTATACCAGACCTTTCTAGAACTTTTCTTTGAAACTGATAAATATGTTTCAGATAGAAATTTCGAAAGTATTACAAAAACCATTTTATTGCAAAATCTTACTACATTCGAACAATTTTTTTAAAAAAAATTTAGCAACTTTCCCAGAAAATATGTATTGTGGAGTGCCGATGATATATTGTTCCGTTTTTAAAATAGCCCGTGATAGTAAAAGTTGGATTAAGAAATATACTTTTGCATTTCCTGTAAAGAACTTTTTGTCAAAAAAGTTCTGTGAGAATAATTAAAAAGTGCTTCAATTACGTAAAATACAAGAACTATTATTAGTCGCTGGTTTTAAATAAAAAATACCGATAGAATGTTTAAAATAAACACAGTTCAACCAAATTGTTCTGTCATTGTAAATTGCATCTACTAGCCCCAAACGGATTCAAATACAGAATGGGTTAGAGGAAAAAGTTGGATAATGAAACGATGCTCATTAAAATATTTACCTTAATCGATGTTTGCTAAATTTAAAAAGAATTTCGTTTGACCGTGATTTGATCTAAAATTTTCAAGCAAAATAATATTCAAATTATGAATTGTATTTTTTCCAGTTGTGTTGAATGAAAAAAAAAACAATATTCATCTCACTGTTCAAACAAATATAACTAAAACAGATACTTTTGAAATTAAAGAACACGCCAAGCAACTTTTATACTATTGTTCGAATAATTTTTGAGATTATTTCCTTCGGTTAATTTTAACTTTTTTTAAACGGCGTAGCAGTCATATTTGATAGAAAACCTAAGCACACGCTTGGTTTCTTTTTTCAAATTATTCTGTCTCTAATAAGAGCAACATCCATTGGCAGACTAAATGTGCTTCTACGAGTATATTTGCGATAGCGTGATGGATATTTGACACAAATACACCACCTCATCCTTTCGAGTATTAATTAGATTTCGAAGATGAAATTTGAATGCGAGACTTCCCCAGATTTCCACAACATTCTGTACAAAAATTTGTCCCAAGTCTATGCAACTCTGTAAAGATTCTCTCAGAAAAAGAAAGTTCGAAAAAAAGAATAGCTTTATATAATGTGTTTAAATTATAAATTTAACATGATACAGATGCAGGGACGTCTTAATACTTTCTGAGGCCTTGGGCCACTGCACAAAAGTTGGCCCTGACCCTGTACAAATGTAGGCCCCCCCCCCCACCTATGATCCTTAATAGTAGAATAGCATACGCGTTGTCAAATACTCGTACAAACAATAACCTCAAACCGGCTCAACCGACTGCCAACTTTTGACTGAATGAGTAATGATGGCGTATGGGGGTAAGCCTAAACCTATACATGGACGAAGGTCGTCACATATAGCCAGTTGACATATCGTCCGAAATTCTTAGTTTTTCGGAGAATACAAGCGGAAATAACATTTGACCATTGAAATTATTCGAGTCATGATCTTATTAAGACTGAGTCGAGAGCGAGACTAGGCACCCATTGTGGCCGAGGCCCTGGCCCAGTTGGCCCATCCCTTAAGACGTCTCTGTACAGATGCCATTACATCCCATGATAGTCGTAATTGGAAAGATATCCAATTCGCCCTAAGTCATTCGAATATGGTGAGCCTAAAGGCTTAGAGAACATTAAATGAAGTTTCATGAATGCACTCAAATTTTAGCACAGATTCTTTTCATTTCAATTAATTTTTTCCTTCCTTTTTATACTATAAAAAAATGAAGTGTCATAAATGTCGATTTAGTTTGAATTGGATAATCATTGTGTAGTAGACTTGCAAAAAGAAATATTGTGTGTGTAATAGTGAATTTCTTCATTTCAAACAAAACTTATGTGAGGAAGAAGATATATTAAACCAGGGGTACTCAACCTTTTATTCTGCCGGGCCACATACATATGTTGGCTATTTCATGCGGGCCGCAACATGAGGTTAAACAGGGAGGGGGAGAAATGCTTTAAGACGATGATAACGTTGGAAATTTAAAATATGGAAAATTGATTTAAATATTAAAACTCCCTGCTTTGCATTTTTTTAATTATTATTTTTTTATATTTTTTATTTTTGTCACTAACATTAAATTAAAAGAATTTAAGAAACATTCCTTCACATTTTTTGCACCAGTAAATGGGTTTCATATAATTACCAATAATATAACAAACTTTATAGGATGTCTTTGTTACTACTGTGACATTACCACTGACAAAACACTTCGTTGCTGTTGCAAAGAATATTCAATAAATCCTATTTATATATCACCTCTTGGAAGAGGAACAGTGTCATTGAATGATTCCTGTTTATTGGTATTTTTTTAAATACAGCACTTTCGTGACAAATCAAAACCACAAGTACTGATCCATATTTGTTTTTCAGTACAAAACAGTATATTCAAATATTCTTCGTTAAAATCGTTCGAATGTTTTTTGCTTGTAAGGTATGAAAGATTGTTTAAAATTAGTTGCACTCATAAAATTTTCGCTACTACACTGTTGTCTTGTTATCACTAACCGTAACCGTTTTGTACAAATAGAAAATGAATATCAATTCGCAGCCGTACGACATCCACAGCAAAAAAGTAAAATTGATATATTTGATTTCTTGGCAAAGAATTTCCCACTAAATTTTTAATACATTTTCTTAAATAAGAGAATTTCTCAGAGCAATGGGTCATGACCGGGCCATTTAAAAAGGCTCGGTGGGCTGCATGCGGCCCGGAGGTTGAGTATCGCTGTATTAAACATACTCCATCATTTCATAGTTTTTAAGTTGGGAAAAATCAAGAATGATATCGATATTCTGCAGCCTCCCGAACTTTTCCGATATTTTGAGTTCCTTGCAATACTTTATAAAGAAATTACACCTTAAAATGTAAGGCAGAAAGATTTACTGCAGGTCCTTTTTATCTCGGCAGTCAGGCTTCAGTCTCGTCAACTTTACGGATCATGAAACTTTAATAAAAATCTCAAGGTCCTTTACATTTAATACCACACAGTTGTGCCAGTTTATCTATTGGGCACTCTGGGTGGGCGCCCAGGGTCCCGGGGTTCGGAGGGGCCCAGATAAGCTTGACTTAACCACATTTTCTGGTTATTACTTTCGATCCTCCAGTGCCAAGGGGGCTTGTAGATCTCTAGCACCCAGGGCCCGAAATGAGCTTAAATAGGCACTGCTCCACAGATCTGAAGATCTGTGGGGCATCCAGAAGATCTGAGGCCCCGGAGCTTGGAATCCTCATAATAAATGTATTTGTTATTAAAGTTAAGGATAAGTCGCATTTATTTATTTCGATATTGCCAATGTTAAAATTTTATTCTGGGGAATCTTTTTCACTTATTTAAAAATAATCATTTATTTTCCCGTTAAACGTATACAATTTCTAATTTCTTTCACATTTAAGCAACGTAGATTTATATATTCTCAATATGGTTATAGTTACCATTTTGTGCATAATATTGTAAATTTTATCTTACTCAATTAAGGAAGGCGATCTTGTTACATTACGTTAAAAGATTTTGTATTGTAAATTAATTAAAAATAATTACATTAAGCATATAATACCTTAATGCTAAAAATCAAAACCAAGCTTGGAACTTTTTCAAATGGACAGTTCCAACTATGAACACATATGGTTATTACTTATCCATTTTCTTATTACATAGTGCACATAATATTAAAAAAACATCGAATAAATTCACAATTTTAAAAAAAAAATATTTTACCATGTATAATAAAAAAATTTATTTGCGGCTACAGAATAGAAACAAAATGCATACACATTATATAAGGGGTAAAATGGCTTGATTGACAGATAATGGAACAAAATATTGAAACGCATTTCTGTATTCTAGAGTTGTCAAAAAAGTGATATTAATATTGGGAAATATTATTATTTAAAAACGCTTCGATTATGGGTTACATTTGTTTTAAATATAAGATGAAGTTATCCGTAAGTTATAGAGTTTAATATAGCATTTAAACAAGAAAAATTCTCCTAAAATCCCCAATTCTGGTTTTATACTGACACACAAATACATATAAAACGTGTAGGGGTGAATATTTTGCGGCAGTAAATTTCAACAGTTGCTAGTTTTATTTCTAGAGAATTGCTTAACAAATGTGAATCATCCTGCCTCATCCATTAGAGTGCAATTATGATGTAACTTTACATATAAATATATAGATGTAACAATATATTTTCTCGAAACTTTAATCTTTTGTATTTTAATCTAAACCATAGTTACGATTAAACTACTTCGAAACGCGTTTCATTTCATTTCGCATTAAAGGAGAAAATAAATATTTTGGCAGATTTATTCGCGATTCCTAGAACGAGAATATCTTAAAGGTTAACACGTGCCTTACTGAGTGATTTAAACTTTTTCCTAAAATACTTACGTAATTTCTAAAAATAAACAGTATTTCGGTTTACTTGAACTCGTGACTGTAACATTCATATTATATTCCCTCCTATTTTCTCATATATTGTATGCTGAAAGAGATAACTCTTTCTTTTTTTGGTTGCTTGGCATCTGAACGGAGAAGATGCTCAGTTCTCTCTTCTGATGTTAAAATTTCCTGAA
The DNA here is from genome assembly GCA_019973975.1 of Trichonephila clavata. Taxonomy (NCBI): domain Eukaryota; kingdom Metazoa; phylum Arthropoda; class Arachnida; order Araneae; family Nephilidae; genus Trichonephila; species Trichonephila clavata. Next base: position 56,567 of record BMAO01011228.1, read on the forward strand.
TAAATGATGCTTCAATTTATATCCAGAATTTTCAATTGACTCGACAACAACATTTCAACTAACAAAATAAAAACATATTTGCATTAAAAAAAGTCGGTATGATTCTCAGCAAATGTATTACTTTATGTGCACTAATCGTTACCCGTCCGTTTTGCAGGGTATTTCGTGATTTTTCTTGAATATATAGTGTTTATTTATAAATTATGGATTCTAAATCCTAGTATTAAGCGTGTGATTGTATTAAAACCATCCTTATAACTATCTTGAATTAAAAAAAGACATGACTTGAATTTCTAAAATTAAGGTAGAATGACCTTTCGCTCCCGTAACCCTTCCTCAAAGTAGATTTCCACAAAACTAATTTTCTCAGGGCATCGCTGCTAAACAAAATAAACATGCTTGCCACATTCCTTAAGACTTGTTCTAAGTGGATTTTAACTCAACATAAGAAACATGCATAACAAATTTCATTTCTGTAGGTCCAGTAGTTCGAAAACGGGAGTTCTTTATATATATATATATATTCAAAATTTCTCTACAAGAGAGAAGATGAATTACATGATTTAATACTTAAAAGAATATCAATTGCCAGATAACAAGACAGACAGAAATTTAGAAGGAATATATAATATTATATATATATACCCTATATATATATTACAAAAAAAAACTATCCAGGTGGCGCCACTAATTTTTGCATCTGGCTTTATCAACTTAACACGTCATTTTTAACGATCATTTAGCGTATTGTTCTCGTACGCACAGTTTTTTCCCGCTCTCCGGTTATTTGCATTTTTTCATGTAAGTTTTTGCTTCATTATTCCTTTTCAAAATTATTTTTATTTGTATTTTGTTAGGATTCATTTCCTTTCATATTTTCTATTATTTTTATTTTATTTTTCTTTTGGTTGCAAATTACACGTGGTTGGTTTTAGGCCTAACTTTTCAATATTGGTATGTTTTACTGTTATGAATAAAATTTCTGCTGAACAGGGGAAAGTAGGATCCATAAAATATATTTAACCCTAATTTTGCTGGTCCTAATTCAGCAACAGCTTTAGAAATCATAACAGGTCTTCATTTTAGTCTATTGACTCTTTTGGCTTCTTACATTTTAAAGTTCTAATTCTGTTCCATGTTATACATACGCTTAGTTAATTCTTCTATAATAGACTCTTCCATTATTTTTAAAGTGTGTTTCTTTAAATCTGGTTTGAATCTTCTAGCTTTGTTAGTGATATTATTTTGTATTATCAATTTTATTATGCCATGTATTTCTTTCATTTTATGTTACTATATATATATACTTTTTTTTTATATTATATATTCATATATCCCAGTAACTCCTCGTAACCTCCCATAGAAGTGATTTTCGCAAAACCCGTTTTTGACGGATCTCTACTACATGAAAATCTGTAGGCCTAATACTTTTTTAATCTCGCGATGAGTGAATGAGAGAGCAGGGACGTCTTAAGGCATGGGCCAACTGGGCCCTGGCCCAGGGCCTCGGTGTTAATGGGGGCCTCGTCTCGTTCGATAAGAATTTCCGCTTGTATTCTCCAAAAAACTGCGAATTTCGGAAGATATGTCAATTGGCTACATGTGATGACCGTCGTCCACGTACAGGCCTAGACCTATCATCATACACCATCATTACTCATTCAGTCAAAAGGCGGCAGTTGGTCGAACTGGTATGTGTGATGTAAATTAGGTACATTTATTTGTTTCGGGTTATTGTTTGTACGAGTATTTGACAATATATGCCATGTATTGTTTATACTTTTAAGAGTCATAGGTAGGGCCATACTTTTGAGTAGGAGGCCAGGGCCTCAAGACGTCCCTGTGAGTGAGTCGCTTTTTTCCTTTATATATATAGATATATATATATATACAGTCGGACCCCGGTTTAACGAATTCATTGGGATCGAAAATTTTATTCGTTGAATTGGGATTATTCGGAATATCGGGGTTCAAAAAATGCAAAATTTATGCATTTTCCTTTGGGAAATTCTATAATAAGCAACTTCACAAAAAATATCCACAGACAGCAACTACACACTTGTTATTCAGCTGCTAAAAATGCTGGCACCATTTGATGAGTTAAGAAAAAAGTTTCCTGTCTTACTCAAAATTCCCGTGATAAGTTACACTCCTGACTCTTTGCACCTGTAAATTCTAATAATGACCTGTACCCTTTCCCGTCGAAATTTGCTGTTGACAAGAATAATCTTTCTGTATTTCAGACAAATAAGAATGTTATTCGAAAATAAATTCCTTTTTTTTTTTGAATCCTAACAAATAAAAATTTTTTTTCGGCTTTTGAAATAATTCTTTAATTTAGGGGGGAGGGGGGTTATTCGTTAAATAGGGGTTTTGGCCTTCATTTTAATAAGGGAAGAAAAATTCGTGAATTTTCAAAATTCGTTAAAATGGGGTTCGGTAAATCGGGCCCGACTGAATATATAACAATTATGTAACTGCTTCCAAAAATAAATTCTTCTGGCACAAAAAAGTCATGAAAAAATAGTAGAGTTTAAAAATAACTTTGCATCTAGAAATATAAACAAGATTAAAAATTAGAATCTAAATAAAATAAAGTCTTAATTCTTATGGCAATATTCCATTACTTCTTTCTGTTAAAGTTAAAAAAAATATTCTCTGTGAAAAAAATAAAGTAAGATATCTTATTTCCTTCCTATCAACCCCGTCTTGTCTTTTTTACTATCCTTATCATCATGACATAACTGTCGTTTATATAATTGTCTAAAATTCAAAGTGTATATTCCGAATTGTCAACAGTTCTTTTAGGCTAAATATTATAATGAAAAAAACAGCAGCAGAATCTTACAATTTAAGAATCTATGTAGATAAGAAATAGAAATTGAACGTGTTTTTTTAAAGATTAATAAAATATAACATAAACAAAATCGTTTGCATAAATAGCTTATACTGAATCCCTTTTGATATTCGAATGATTTTAGCTGCATGAAAATCATGGTAAAGAAAAAATTAAACGTTAATAAAAAATATTAGTAAATAAAATAAAAGTAGGAAAGGTTAAAAAAAATAAAGTTTTAGTACTAAAATTTATTGTTCAACGAAATATAATTTGTTAAGAATCTTGAGTTAAGCATTACAATAAATCTTTTAAGAAAGTAGAAGTAATTTTAAAATTAAAAATAAAAAAAACTTTTTAAAAACAAGCTTTTGTTTAAACGCGCTAAAAAGAATAAAATAAACTTTTCCTTTAAAACTTTTTTGACTATCAACTTATAAAGCCATTACACAATTTATATGACATTAAAACTTGTCGCAAGATTTAAGTACTCGCATTTACTTAGTTTGAAAATTTTAAAAATTAAAATCAAGTTATATTTAATTTACTTGTTTAACTACACAGGTAAATTTCGCGACAAGCTTTTACATCATATAAATTGTGTAATGACGTTATCAGTTGATAGTAAAAAAATTTTAAAGGGAAAGTTTATTTTATTCTTTTTAGCGCGTTTAAATAAAAGCTTATTTTTTAAAAAAGTTTTTTTACTTTTAATTTTTTTTTTTAACTTTTTAGTTATCGTTGGACAGGTTTCTCAGTCTGTTCATCTCATTCAATGCATCATTGTTGCAAGGTCGTTTGCCGATTAATTTCGAACAGTAGCTAAATGAATTCTTGAAAAAGGCGCATTTGACGAAAAACAAAATTTTTTTTTTAAACCGTAATTTTTAAGCAATTTTTTCAATTTTCGTACGGATAATATTGTTCTACACACGAAAATTATCTTCATAAATGACGAAGTTTTTCAGTAATTAACTAAAATTTTGAGTATTTTTTGAAAAATCGCAAAAAAAAAAAAAAGTTTTTGACATTTTATTTTTTAAATGACTGATTCTAAAAAAGCAAAGCACGAGCTGTTTTAGTACAGAATATCAATTTATTTAAAGAAAAAAAAATTCATGCGCAATAATTTAGACATCATTTTCATAAAAACGTATCGATTTTAACTCATTTTTAAAAAAACCGTATAGAATACAAATATTATTAGTTTTTTTAAAAAAAATTGTACCGTATCCAGAGGAAATAAATGATCTTTCTGATTGTGTAATTATTTTTTGTCTGAGTTTAAAAAGAAATTAAGATTGCTGTTTTAAAAACGTCAAAATTAAAAAAAAAAAATCTTCTTAGTTCATTTTCCGTTGCCGAGCATAGCGGAATAAACAGCGCACAGAGGTAAAACAATTATGCGTTTTAAAGTTTTTAATTAATATCTTTTTAACTAATTGCAATATCAAAATATAAATGGACAAAACATGCATTGTCGTCCAAACTAAACAAGTATACAAAATTTCAGCTCAATCGGTTGAAGATATCAGCTTCAAAATTGAGTTGCAAGATTCCACTCGAACAAATTACATACATACATTGCAAGTTAAATAAAAGCTTGTAATAAAAAAAATATTCCCTCAAATGGCAATAGAATATATATAATTTTAAAATAGTTTGATACACAATATTCAAATGGATATATGTTGTCCCTGAAACCTAAGAAAGAGATAAAAAGTTATATCAATGGAAAAAAAAAACATTGCTGAATGAAATTGATGATAACAAATAAATAAATAAATAAAAAATATTTTACACAACTAGTGAAATTTGCTCATGAAGATAAATAAATAGGTTTCATGGATAATGTTTACTAGTTTGTCACTTTTTTTAATCTAGAAATTTTAATTTTAGAATAATTTAGTAAAATTGTTTGTAAACATGACAGTGCATTTGGGTATTTACTATTTTTTGAGAAACTCGTGAACATCATGTTACTTTTTTTTCAAGAACTAAACCTTGTTATGTCATCTAACAGAAGCGAATTTTAAATTGATCGAATTTTGAACATGAAATTATATTGAAAAAGTATGTGTTATAGCTATGAATACACTGCGTTTTAAACTGTTTAAAATATTTCTCAGTCAATGGAAGAAATTCTTGATTTAGTTTTTTCTGAAACACCACACAAATGAGTTCTTATAATGTTATAATAAGTTTAAAAAAATTTTTAGTGTGCTGTTTATATCAAATAAGTTTAAAGGAAGAAAGGAGGAGAAGGAGAAAGAATATAAAATATGTGTCCTTTTATTTTTCCTAAATAATATTTGAAATATTTGAATATAAACAAAGATGACATTAAAAAAAATTACATTAAAAATAACAAAGAATGAGATTTTTAAAAATTTAAATAAAATTATGAATTTTCATGAGAATTTTTTAAAAAAATGGATAAAAAGCCATTAAATTTTTTTAAATATACTACACATTTAATACAATTAAATCTTGAGAATAATTCACAATTTCATTAATGCCTTCCCAAATTTGGTAAAAAATATAAAATAGATAAATGTGTCTTTATTTTTAAAGGAAAAATAAAAGAATAATAATAGAATGAATATTGAGCTTTAGTTGTAGATGTGAACATTCGATACTTCATTCTTTGATACGTCTGCCTGTACAAAACGTAAACCAAAATGGTTTACTTTTTTGAATACAAAACTTACTCATATCCTTGTTGAGACACATTTTGCAACATTTACGATCAGTTAAATAAGTCATTAAATAGGTGAATACTTACAATTTAGTTTCTAAGGGTATCATTTGTTTCATATGGCAATTCTATTGGCTCGAAGAATATATCTATGTATATGTTGCCGTTAAAGTGTATAATTCAGTTATTTCCCAGAATAACTAAGTATTTCATGAAAACTAGACAAGTCAGTTCAAGCATAAAATAGACGAGAAATTTCTTATTTTAACTAGATATTCTATGAATAATGATAGACCATTAAAGAGTGAAAAATAAACAATTTCAATGTTATTTTTAAATTAATTTATCACAAATAGCTAAAATCTCTCGAAAAATACATTTTATCCCTATTGCGGATGATTAATTGATAAATAATAAGGAAAACCCAAAGGTGACATAACTTATTATTTCTCGTATTGCTAACATTAGTAAAATAGAAAGGGATAAAATATATGCTGCAGAAATAGTTATATTTAAATAATATAAAAAAATACATACTGGGAAGAAAAACTGTTGCTTCATAAAAACATTGTGTAAACTTTCTCAAACAAAATTATCAGAGAATATTAATTTAAGTTTTATGAAATACCTTTACTTTACTTTTCATTGTTTATTAGATCTGAGATGGCACTTTGAATTGGGGTTCAAAATTGACAAAAGCAAACTAGAACCAGTTCAAAGAAATTTCGAATGACATATTTCATACTTTAACGATCAAGTAATCGTTATTCTTTAGAATACCTAGTTAAATTGTAGAATTCAATAATTTTATATACTTTAACTGACTTGTCTAGTTATTTCATGAAATACCTAGTTATTCGATGAAATAACGGATTTTACAATTTAACGGTAACATAAACAAAGAATAAAAGAGACTCGCTCACTCATTCACTCACATACTCACTCATCACGAACTATTACACCTATAAAATTTAAATTTGTCAGGCATGATCCTTTTGTGGAGTAGAGATGCGCCAAGAACTAGTTTCGCAGAAAGCGACCCTGAAGGAGGGGGGGGGAGGTCTGAGGGTGCTATAGACAAAAGTTCCTATTATTGAACTATCAGGTCTGCAGATCTAAAATTAGGTAAGCATGTTTCTTTTACTTTGTAGAGATCTGCTTAGAATGAGTTTTGAGGAAATCAATTCCTATAGGAGTTTCGGTGTTTGAAGGGGCATTATAAAAATATTTAAAAAAATACTTAATTGTAAACTATAAGACCAACAGACTTGAAATAAGGCAAACTGTCTCTTTTGTTGAGTAGAGATGAGATTCACTAAAAACTGGTTTCGCGGAAATTGATTCCAAGAAGAGGAGAGTATAGGAATGTAAAATATAAGAATACATCCGTTTTATGAATTTAAGAACTCTCCCTTTTAAAACAAGAGGTGAGGGTTTTAACAGTGGCGTAACGGAGAGTATCAGGCCCCTGCGAAGTCGGATTTTGGGCCCCAAGACGGATCTTACAAAGGATTGCAAAACCACAACATAACGTAGACTTTGGGCCCCTAGTATACGCCCCCCACGATGCGGGGGTGTCTGTTACGCCACTGGGGCTTAAGAATGTTTTTCAATACAGCCATAAGATTAATATGGGGACTTGATGTATAAATAACTTAAGAAGAGTGTATAGTTATACACACAGTAACTTCCACAAAATTTTTTCAAGGAGGTGGGGGTCCAATGTCGAAAGTCCCTCAGTTCGTATCATACCTCAAGACAACACCAATTGATTCTTCTGATTTTGTTAACAAAACACAGTAAAAAATAAATTATTGAATTAATAATTAGCATTAATTAGTAAAATAAACTGTTAATTACAAGTACTTTATCAAATTTTACGTTATATATAGGATTACCATCAATCGAAAGAAACTAATGGGCTTTGAGGAGGGGGGATCCGGACCCCTAGGACACCTCACTTGTGTGCGCCACTGGTTATACAGCATCATTAAATACCAAGCGCAGCGGGAGCGGACAATTTCTAATAAACATATATATGTAATGATGTAATCTTTTCGTTAATAAAAACTTTTTAAAAGTAATATAAAAGGATGGACTTCCATATTTAAAAGAAATATTTTTTGCAATCAGTATATTAAGAAATCGTTAATTTTCTCTCCGTTACTAGTTAACCTTCAATATTTATAATACAGACTTTGAGGAACCAATTTTCGTCGAAAGCGATCAAACACAATATTTTGTATCACTTTAATCAGCTCGCGAGATCACCGGAACTGTTCATCTAGAATTAATATTAGATGTTCTAATGAAAGTTTGATGATTAATTATCTAAAACTCAGGGATTGTCGCACCAGTTATATTTTAAAGACGCAAAAGCTTTCAAAACCTTAGTACCGTGAAAGAAATTCTGAAAATATTTAGGAGTATAATTAAAAATGTTTTATGTAAAATACGTAGAAGAACGTTTGGATGCAGTTTTGTGAGACTACTATAAAAATATAATTTTCGGACGTTTTTGGTGTTCAAAGATGTCATGAAGTTACGGGATTTAATTGCAGAGCGAGGGTAAGCTATTGCTTTTTATATTAAGTGATTGAATTTTGATTACAATCTCAAAACAGCTTACTAACTTTGAAAGAAATCTAGAAAGAGATGGCAAAGAAACTATTGAAAATTTGAAAGAACCAAACAAAATAGAAAGAAAAAATACTGATGAAATTTAGAAATTTTTAGTTTTTTAATTCATCTTACAAATTAAAAATGATAATATACATAATTTCATGAAAAATCAACTACTTAGAGAACAAATCATGACAGAGAGATGAGAGATTCTCATATTTCTATCCGATTGGTTTGACACTAGCTTAGAAAAAACCTACAAGAGTTCTAAAAATTAAGCTACAGTACAGTACTTTATAACTTAGTACAGTATGAGAAAAAAGATGTGCTAAAAATATTAGAAGCAAGTGCATTTATAATTCGGAAGGACAGATAATAATATTTCAAAAACATTTACTTTGCGATTATTTGCGACTTTAAACTTTGGCTTCCGAGTTCATACCTTTCGTAAGGAAACATGCTCCAAAACGGAATATTTACATGTAATTAATTATCTTTTCTCAGTTGTTCTAAGTCATAATGAATTTAAGCAGAATTGATTAATTAATAACGATTAATGTCAAACTTTATTCGAATCAAATTTATCCAAAAATTAGAATATTTAATGAAATGCATAGATTTGCAAATACACGAGAAAATTCTTATATCTTGCTTATGAAATTCTTCCGAGATTAAAAAAGGAAACACAGATAAAACTAGAAAAGCCAACAAAATCGAGGAGCAGTGATAATCTGACGTCATCCCAGGACTATTTATAAGCGGTTATCGAATTGGACTTTTCAATTCTCCATTACTAATCAGAACTGTATTCTGCCTTCTGGTTTTGCGTTATCTCCGTGATCAGCAAATCCCCAAGCATTCAGAAATCGCTTCTATTGTGTTTTCCGAACCCGATTCCTTCCTTCCAGTGCTTAAAACGAATAGAACGTTTCTGAAGCTTGGGGATTTGGTGTGTTGATCTCGCTGAGAGAATCGTTCCAGCTAACTTGTATCTTTTGGTGTATCATCCTCTGAAAGTTCATTCCAGATTCTTTGTTCGAAATGCTTCCGCACCGCAAGAGAATCCACTGCGCTCGAAAATAAAAAAAAGAACACCTCGTGTTTAGTGCTTAAGACTGTAATTCTTTTTACAGAACATTTGCCTGTAGAGATTCCGTGTCATTAAATACCACTGAACCATTCTCGGTTCATCAGGGACTGGACATCTCAGAATTTCATAACTTTATTTCTGTAGGAAAAATACAGCCAGTCATATACTCATAAAAGATCATTCCATAATTGAGTATTCTTATTTTATTCTGGTCTGTAGGCGCGCTTCAACAACAATAACCAATAAAGGAGTTTTCAAAATCCAGATGAACTTTTGGGAAATCATGTGTTCTTCATCGAAATTAACATGCTCGAAGCAACTGCATTGGATTTATGGACAGGTGAGATGACAGACGGGTATCTAGTGTTCTAATCGTCAGCCTCGAATCTCTGTATTTTCATCAGTGTGAATTTGAACAAGATAAGAACTAGTGTGCCACTATGGCTATAAATCTTTTCGCTTACTTGACTGGAAAAACCTTTGTGATAGAGAATAAGAAAGGACTGCAGCTTACTTTCTTCACACTCCTTTTTGTCTTTCTCGTCATCGGCGTGGGAGCTCTGGCATTTTATACGATAGAAAAAGACCAAGATGTTCCAGATCGTCAAAAAATTGTGAACATCAAGGTAGAATTCCTGAAGAAGTATCCAGACATATCTGGTAAGAAAATCCTTTCAAATGCTAAACTTTTACCTAAAAATGTTTGGGTTTTATAGATTCAGGTTAAGAAAATAGAAGGGGAAGTAAAAGTTTAGTTCAAATACTCATTGAACGAGTGGTTTATTTTCTAAATTGCTGTTAGTTGTTTTCCAAATGACCCAGTTCATAAAAGTAAACAACTTCTGTTCATATCAATAATAATTTTAATTTATGTTTAAATCTTAAACTTCTAAATCAAATAGATTTCATAATCAGATCCCGGACTTGAGGGCTTGAAGTCTTCACTTTGGTATAAGGTGAAAGTTTGGAGAATACAAAGCCAGCTCAAATGTCGTCTTCAGTACTTGACCGTGATTTAAGATTACAAGGTTGCAATTTTTAATGTTAATTCTGTTGTAAATAAATAATTATAAGAGTTAATAAATTTATTTATCTTTAACTTTTCTACAACAGTTTTCCCTAAGTTTTTTAAAAGCTTTGTATAGATCATTTTTCGCATTTCTTTGATACAAACCTTGATAATAAGAGAAGTAAATAACTGTACTATTTTTTATTTAGAGATATTGAATTGTTTGTGGGATATTGGAATATCAACAACAGAATAATATGCTTCATTTTTACAAAAACAATTTTTAAAATCTGACTTTACAGTATTCGGCTAAGCTAATGCGTTTAAAAAGGAATATCGGTGCATAATTCAAGCTGTATTTGATATTAAAGATGCTTTTTACATACTTTTTACAAGATGTGGAGCAGTAATTTCTTCAAAAATTTGATATCGTTATTAATTTTAGATTGACTTTTAGTAAGTGATGTCAAGTGAAAGCACTAAACATGCAGATAAAAACATTTTTTTAAAAATATTATATATGAATTGTATTTATATATTGTTATAAACATAATTTAAAATGATATCAAGCAATTTATTTTTCTTAGCAAAATTTTTATAAATGCTAAGTGTACAAATATTTTTTAAAAAACTTGAGATATTTTAAAATTTTTATTTAATACTTTACAAAATTAGTGCCACATATTTAAGTGAAAATTTAAGAACATATTCTCTAAAATTCTCAATACGAAAAAAAAAGGGGTTGTAAATTTGAAAAACACTACAACTTCATCTATATATTCCAAATATTTATTTTACTTCCTGTGTTATAATTCCTTTTAGATTTATGGTTTTAAAAAGATTTATACATCATACATATAGTTTAAATTATTTTTACTATAAATTGTTTGTATGCATTTATTATATGATTTTCTTATATATGGTTTTTTCATAATTAACAGCTATACTGAGCGTGTTTTTAAAAAATTTAGTTGCATAACAGGTTAAAATCTCTTGAATTTATTTTTCAATTATTTTTATTATACACTTAAATTTTTAATTTATATAAATAATCAACTTTGTTCTTATGAAAGTATTCCTGTTTTAACATTTTAATGAGTATAATGAAAATATTTTATATTGCATACATATTGCTTAATAACTGGCAGCAAACTATGCAGGAAAGTTACAAAAATTCATAATGAAATTTATTTCAAAGCGATTTAATATCTAATTAACTTTCACTAGTAGTAATTTAATTATATTGCAGTAATTAAGGAAGAACAATGAAAATCTTCAGTTTAACGTTTTTAAATATTCACTTGAAGGCAGTAAAAAATAAATTATATTATTTAATTATTATTGTGTAGATTATAACTTGTTACAAGAAATATCAGTAGCTAGGCAAATACATATGTTTTTGTAAAAAAATTCTTTAGATACACATCATATAATAAAAAAAGGTGCGAATTATATGTATATTTTATATAAAATCATTATTGTCATGCACAGAGCTTTTTACACTCGTAACAGGGGTTAGTGGAATAGCGTAAAAAACACATTAATTTTCATTGTTTTTCTGTATATTGAATATAAATCAAAACTTTAATTATAGCAGAATTTTGATGACTTGGTTTTAATCACTGGTTGGTATTTATAAATGTATATTCGTAGCATAAATATAGTTACATATACTAAAATATTATTAATTATATATTTAAAGAAGCTTAAAAATGTTGAAATAATATTTCGGTTTTTTTCCCCTTTAGATTTCACTGCTGTTTTTTATTCCCTATGATAAAAAAATGTGTTTTTCCACAAATCACTATCTAATTGTGGATTATTAGGGAGCTTTGCCCAAACATTTAAATGTTGTAAGAAATCAAGAACATGTAACTTCCCTTTTGAGTTTTCCAATGAACTCTTACTCATTTTTTAAAATTTCGTAATTGCTCAAAATTTTAAATATTTTTAATACAAAAAAAAAAAAAAAAAAATGTGATAATCATAAGAAATATTTTTTGGAACGCATTTTTCCCAAATGGGTTTTTTTTCGGGGGATGGGGGCTTATATCGCTTGTGCATAACAAAAGATAGTTAGTTTTCATTTCATTTTTTTTTACTTTAGTTTTTTTTTTTTTGGAATATTTTATTTGCTTTAAAACAATGCATTATTTTGCTCATGAAGTTTGCAGACTATTTTCATGAATATTTTCTCATCTACTACATATCGAAATTTATTTATGATGAAACTTATCTTGAAATTATCTTCTTAAGAAAATTACTTTTCTGTTAGTACTACCACACATTTTTTTGGCAATCGTATTTTGCTACAAAAATTATCCGAAGTATATTGCTCCAGTTACATTTTTAGAACCTATATTCGGTTAAATCTTATTCTGAGAATTTAATAAATTAGAAAAAACACATTAAACGTATTAATACTTATATATATCGACGTAAATTTTCAGAAAAATTAAAACCGAGTCCTTAGAATTAAAATTCAAATTTTGAGAAAAAATATGCCTTGAATTTAATCTTTCAGGCATATATACTAAATAATAATTTAAGAAATGATTGATTTTCAGATTTTAAGTATATTATATACACAACAAATCATTGCCTCTATTGATTAAGACAGGTGGAGTTCCTCATGATAAATTCGTCATATTTAATCCATCTATTAAAAGCATTGCAGTCAGTTCTTCTGAACTTCCTTAACTGAATTCCTTTTTATTTTAGAGGAGCTCATTAAATTTATTATTAAACTTTTTTAGACAACTGAAGACAAACAAAAAATAGCTTACACTTCCTAATAGCCTACATTTCGTACATGGCCTATAAATTTCGCGGTAGTCGCTCAAACTTCCATTGCTATTTTCAAATGAATCTTATTTAGAAATAATTTTTACTGATATCATTTAGTTACGACTCGAATTATCCTTAAGATACTCCTTTAATTATTAAATGTGTGAAATATACCCCTCTGCTCACGTATTTTCCCAATAACAGGATAAAATGAGAACTGTAAAGCAGGAATTTGATTACGAGCAAATCTTTAAATAGGGATCAACCCCATTATCTAAAAGCTTTGAGTGTCAATATGATATTCACATATTTAGGAATAAATCTGGGTTGAAATAAAATTTTATACTAATTTAGGCGGGGAAAAAAAAGAACAGCAAAAATTATTTATTAACAATCTTTATTTCGGAAAGGGGGATACTAGAAAATTGAATTGTGTATTTTATATCAAGGCAAAACACAGATGTACTTTGAACATTAATGACAAATATGATAAATCATAAAATTTATCTCTAGTTTAGTCTACAATATAATTATTCTTAACTTTTGGAGGTAAGTAGTCCTCTCGTTGGTGTGGTGAAAAAAGTGGAATACCAGGGCTAAGGTGTCATCCACATAATTTGACCGAGGGTCTATATTATGAGCTCTTCGGTTATAGTTCCAATGAGTGAAATTAATAAGCAACCTCAATACAAAATAAATTCAAAGAAAAAAATTAATGTACGAGAAAATCTGTTAAAAACTCAGCTTTGAAATCTTTTAAAATAATAAACATTTAACGTTTTTTCTTTGCTCTGTCGCTTCCTCAATAAAATTATATATTTAAAATACATAAATTTTCATTCTGCCTAAAATATGATTACCTTGCTTCTCTCTCTCTCCAATTCGTCATTTTGAACGCTCAATCGACGCATGCGTATTTATGTGACGATAAATACTTCTCTCAGAGTTACACACTATGTGTATTTAACAATAAAATAACCGAATAACAATGCTACGCATGGTGACTATATTGTGCTTGTATATAGAGTAAAGTAAGAATTAAGAATATTGTATGGGTTTATCACATCATCCTGAAGAATTAAATTTCTCTGTTGCCATATTATATAAAAGTACCACTAAGCAATAAGAATAGAACGTGAAAGTCATAAGAGTGCAAAGCGAGGTGATTTATTTTCGAATTTTGACCATTGAGGTGGATGAAAAAGATTGTAAAGGAAGAAATATGAGAATTCCCTTTTAAATGAAAAGGTTTGAATGAATGAACACCAAACGACTGCTTTGCTAATTTTTAACATTGACTACACATGTTTGTTATCCCAATAGTCCCTTGAACTCCAAAATTCTTTCAGCAATCTTTGCAATCAGAAGTGTACGTTGTACACACAACAGAAAACCAGATAGTTAACTTTTTAGATTTTTAGTAAGTGAAATTTGAACCTCATCTTGGGTCCACACAATGAAAACCCTTTAATCCACATAACCCTTTTTATCATGACTCCAAGAAAGATATACTATAGGATTAAGAACTATGACTAAGTTCATAAAAGTAAGATTTTTACCATGTATTCAGTCCAAGATAGTGAAATTTTGAAGTATGTAAACAGTAGAGTGGGGAAGATTAGATATGTGTAGATTAAAATAGAGTTTATCCTGTAGGAAAGAGAAGGTAAATGAGTAAAACTACAATTAACTGAAGATATAGTTTTTCGTATGCGTTTCTTGATTAAATTCCTTAACTTTTATTATTCCCTTTATCTTAAGGTCTTGGCTTAAAGCTCTTTGAATTGATGCTACATGATTGATTTGAATAAGCAAAGGAATGTTGCAGTTGTTCAGATTATGAGGATAAAACCTTTGACTAGCAACTTATTGCCCAAACTTAGGCACCTAGTTACAGTCAAAACTTTAGATTTTATTACCCTCTACTTCTAAAAACTCGTAATCAGAAAACTTTCAAAATGAACTGAAAAAGAGATATTATCAGGAATTAGAATGTAATTTGTATTGAGTGTTCGTATTTAACTCTCTATTAAATAGGTATACAAAATAATTATTCATATGGCATGCAAAATAAGTATTTTGATTTTATTAGTTATTCCAAGAACATTTTTATTTCTTATAACTGATAACTTTCACCTTAATATGTCATGTCAAGGGGCGCAGTTTTTTCAGACGCCTTTTAAATTTTTTTTTTGTGTGTGAAACTTCATTCCAAGGTTGTCCGATGATTCTCACAGGATCTAGAACATTTGTTTCCAAAAGTCTTGAACATAGAGTCCGTTGTTTTGTCTCCTAGGTTTATGGAGATGCGCAAATGATCGTCCTGTAAAATAAGCTTTGAATGTTTTGATGAGTGCCTGATCCATTGGTTGAAGCAAACTGGTTGTATTAGGTGACAAAAATTCACCTTTTACTCGTGGGTGAGTGAATGAATAGTAAAGTCGCACTGTTTAGCAACACGAGGCTTTTGGCGACGGACCTCGTAATTTTGAACGCTGGTCAAGTGACGAGGATGACACCTGAGCTGGCACCCCGCTCTCCTAACTAGCACACCACACCAAGGAGAGGATGTTTGAGCTCTCGACAGATTTAATGAGCATCACTCCCCTACACGGCAGGTCTTCAGTGGTACTGGGCTCGAACTCATGACATGACAGCCATAATCCGATACCTTGACAATTTGGCTACCGCGGCCTTATACTCGTGGGTAAAAATGAGTTAAAGTTGCATGGGGATGACATGGTGCGTTGTTGATTATCAGCATCCCTTTAAATGGAATCTTTTTAGATTGGTAATTCCGTTCAATTTCGGGTATGAAATAATGACCAAACCAGTGCCGATTTAAGCTAATTTCGGGCGATGGACGCGGAAGATCTACAGGACCCCTTGGAACTGGAGGATCGCAATTTATAACCAGAAAATTTGGTTAAGTCCTGCTTATCCGGGCCCACCCCAAGCGCCAAATGGATAAACCGGCCCTAAACCAAATCAGACCTCAAAAAGTCCAAAGAAAAAAATCCCGCATCGACGAGATTTGAAAATTGCGTAACTCCTGGGGGTTCGCGTAAGTAGGAGGAATTACTGTTTTTGAAAACGAATTTAATACTGAAATACAAGCATAAGCAGACGATAAATGAAAAATTAAAACGCGAGGCTTAATGAATAGCACTCATTACAAATATAGTACGTGGATATTAGTAAATCACACTCGCAGAAATTTATTATAAGAAAAATGTGTATTTCTACATGAAACACACAAAAAAAATTTCAAGCAAAATTTCTATATGATAAAGACTTGTCACAGTAATCCTGATAAGCTTGAATTCTTTAATTATATTTGAATTAACAGAAAACATTTATTGCAAAAATGCAATTAATCGCTTTTAATTAGAAATAATCGACCCCCCCCCCCTCCCAAGCACACATAAGGCTTAGGAATCAGGGATGGACCTTATTTCACAAAGATAAAAGTATCTCATTCAAAAATGCTTTTGAGTAATATAATACAAAAAAAGAAGAATGAGGGTCATTGATTAAAGTGGAGAGGGGAGCGAATTGACGATTATTGTGTCATTTCATCAAAACCCCATCTTGAGATCAAAAGTAAAAGATAAAAGTGTCGGAATCGGTCGGTTTTTTTCCTCGAGTGGATTTGACAAGTGGTTAGGGGGCGTCGGCTAGGTTTCTACAAATAACCGAGGTTCTCAAGTTCAAGTATTTAAACAAAGAAATGGTATAAGACAAGAAATATTCGGTTTCTTGGTTACGTACATTATCACACAATTCTTGTCCTACGTAACAAATTATCTGAGGACGAGACACTTTATCGGGTCCTTTGTAATACAATCGGAAATCCAGTTACCGCAATTTACGAAAGCGGTTTTTGAACAATTGTTGTGCAATATATGTTGACAGTTTTGTGTGTGTGTGTGACCAGATAATTTTATTTTAACATTCAAATTTATTTTAAGTACCTGATGTACGGTAACAAGAATAAGTGTATATTAAAAGAACTTTTTATTCAAATTTATTATGCTAGAAAATTCATAAAATAATTAATATAAAAATAGTTAGTAGAATAAAAAAATATATCTGTAATTGTAAGATATATTTCCATTTATAATGATTTACAACATTCAAAATTCGAGGTTTTATCAATATCCTCTGTTTTTAGATAAATAATCTTAACATAATATCCTTCAGTGATTGATTTTTTAAAAATATTTCTTAGGAATCTTAAATTTGGAGATTCAGAACTTCTGAGTGTTGAACTAGTAAATCTATATAAATTCCGATGAATCTTTGGTTTCACGAATGTAGGTTACAAATAATTATATTAATTTAATTTTTTTATTTCATGTTCACTGTATATATGTTGGCAAGAATAAAATAATTTACTCAGAAAATGTATGGTAGAATTTTTTAAAAAAATGTAAAGATCTGTAGAAAAAGGCCACATTTATAAAAATATCTTACAGAGGTTATTCCACATTAACTTTTTTGTTTGAACTTTTTTAAATTTTGTAATTTTTTTCCCACCGAATACAAATTTTTGTCAGAACGGATTTTTTTGAATAATAGCATAATTAAAATAATCTATATTGTCTAAAAATTTTCATATAATACATCTTAATAACAATAAATAATCATAAAACACAGATTATCCATAATTATTATGGATTAATAATTGATAAACTGTTATAAATTGGTGCAAATTCTTAATATTAAATTTATATATTTACAATAGCATAAAATATTCAAAACCAAAGCTGCAAATATACTGACATTCTTTGTCATATTTTCTACCTTATTCTCTTTCATTCTTCTATCACCTTGTATGCAATACTTTTAAGAATGTTTGTAATTCTTAAGTTTGTAAGCAAATTGTCAGTAATTAAAATTCAACAAATGTTTGCTGTGGTAAATTGAAATCTTCTTTTTCTTCTTCCTTAACAGAAGCAGCCATTGATGAATTATTCGAAAAACTAACAGAGTCTGGAATAAAAGGAGTCGAAAAGAATGTCACAACTAAATGGACTTATGGAAATGCCGTTCTATTTACTGTTACCTTGCTTACAACTATAGGTAAAATAATCCTTTTATATATACTGAATGCATTTTTCAAAACTGAATAAAAAAAAAAAACATCAATTAGAACGTTTACTTTTAACAGATGAACTCTTAAAAATACTTTTCAAAAGGAACTCTTTATTGATTATCGTCTGCTTCTGTAATTCTTATCAAAGAAGTATTACTTTGTATACAAAATTCCAAGTTGATGTTCAAACGTGAAATTCCAAGATAATTTTCTATAAACTACGCTTATGTATTCATATTTATGATTTGAATTTTACTTAAACTACATTCCTTACCTGTTAGATGTAAGCTTCGTATAAAGACATCTGATTCTAATTAGATTTCGAATTAGTTCTGATTAGCATCTGAAACACGAGATGATACAATAATATTTGTTCGGGAATTGATGCTGCATTGTATTTTTAAAATCAGTTATCGTTAAAACAGTAACATCTCCAAATGAATTCATCAAAAAGAGGGGAAAATAAATCAATGTTTAACAAAGAATATTTTTGCTTTTTAAATCAATAATTAAAATTTAGAAGACTTTAAGACATAACTTGGTGGATTATTTTTTTATTTTCTTTCTAAATATTCTTGAAATTATATATATATATTCTTGCAAAAAGAAGTCTAAAAAAATTCAGTATTTATAGCATTTCTTGCTCGTAATTTATTTGAAAATATTTCCATCAAAAATAAAACTTTTAATAGATAGCTCATTAAAATCATTCTTTTAAAATAAATCTAACAAAAATAATTAAAGAGGCATTTTTTTAAAGAAAAACATAATATATGCGTGAATGCTAGAAAAAAAGTTATTAATATTTTTGTATATGGTAGGTTCAAAAAGTAAGAATAATCAAATTGCTTGGCTTTAACATCGTTAATAAAGAAATAAAAAAAAAAAAACTTAGTTAAAATTGTCCGAAAATCCATCAAATTTTAATATAGCATGCAGGACTCATTTCCCAAAATTATGCATTACATTATGTAAAGTTCATCCGTAAGTGTGATTTTACAAAACGAGACATTTTGAAAGAAAAAAGAATGTTTTGACAGATATTACGTCTCTTATTTTTTATTTATTTTACATTATTTTAAATATCTTAGACAAATTATTAAACTGGCGCATTTCAAACTTAAAACGAAACAAAGGAAATTCTTATCTTGGATACCTTAGAATAAGGAGGAAAAAAATCTTGTGTTATATCATTCCTTAATACAACTTAGAGCATTTCTCCTAAAAAATTCGTATAAGAATTTAGAATATTTTGTTGTTGTTTTGTTTTAGCATGTTCTTTTTTTATTAATAAGAACAAAGAAAGAAACTTAACAAAGAAAAACAGATATTGACATATAACTTTTCTTTCTTTGTATAGGTTATGGTCACTTATCTCCTTTAACTATAGTGGGCAAGGTACTTTGCATGATCTACACGATTTTAGGTATTCCCATAACACTTTCGCTTTTGGCATCGTATGTGGAGGTCCTGAAACCTTTGGCAAATAGTTTTAAATTCAACTTGTTCCAAAGAATCGGATATGAATCACCAGTTTGTGTCAGGTTGCTTCATTTCTCCACTATTTCGGTAAGAATATACACTAATATCACAAGAAAATATTTTTGAAATAATGAACTAACAACAATTTACTTTTGTGGTGTCTTTTTCTTGTCAATAATTGGTAATAATTTGATATCGGTATGCTATCAGGGACGTCTTACGACTTCTTGAGGTCATGGGCCCCTACGCAAATGTAGGTGGTCCCACCTTTGACCCTAAAAAGTAGACATTACATAGCATATGTTAACAGTAAGTCGAAACAAATAAATGTGCATGACTTACTAGCACACAAACGAGCTCGACCGACTGCCGCCTTTTAACTGAATGAGTAATGAAGGTGCATGGTGGTAGCATAGGCCTGTACGGTCATGACATATTCGCAATTCCCAGTTTTTCGGAGAATACAACTGGGAATAACATTTGACCTTTGAAATTATTCGAATTATGATCTTATTAAGGCTGAGTCGAGAACGAGACGAGGCCCCATTGTAGCCGAGGCCCTGGACCCAGTTGGCCCTTGCCTTAATACTTTCCTGTATGCTACAAACTTTTCCACCACATAGATCAGAAATTTCGCTAAGTTGGGGCGATACTTTTACACTATGATAATATTAACCTGGCCGCTATAGATCTGTAAGGCGTAATTTCAGAATTTCGCTAAAAAAACAAGTTGCATACCGATGTCAAATTAGTTCAAAATAATCTCTAAATTATAACGCATTAGTGACCATAAAAGAAGTACACAATTTCTGTATTTTGTCGGAAAATCACATCAAAGTTTGTTTTTAAAGATTGTTCAAAAAACACAACTTTTAATATTTTTAGATTTCTTTCAGCATTTGCCTATCAAACTAAGAAAGATATTTGCTAGTTTTGTGGGCAAAGACCATATCCATCAATTATAAATTAAAGTTGAGTGAGAAGGATGATACCAGTTACTCGCTTATCTTATAGTCCACATCATCACATTTTGAGAGCCAGTTAAATTCAGCACGTGATTTAATTCCACACTACGAGTTTCTCGCAGAATCACGGTTTAGAACAAGAACTTTTGAATCTTATAATAAATTAGAATATTTCTATACTTGATTGGAGCTTATATAAATACACACCATTGATCCTATCGATCTAAAATTTT
Source organism: Trichonephila clavata (assembly GCA_019973975.1). Lineage (NCBI taxonomy): Eukaryota > Metazoa > Arthropoda > Arachnida > Araneae > Nephilidae > Trichonephila > Trichonephila clavata. Next base: position 77,387 of record BMAO01011228.1, read on the forward strand.
GCAGGGAGTTTCGCTGCTATTTCGAGGGAGACATAAGCATATCCTCCCCTTCCAAAAAAATTGTAAATTTATTTTTGGAGATTTTTCTAAAACACCCCAATTTTTCCCATTAACAGATGGCAGCAACATCTATTTTTTGAAGGAGATATACTAGTGTATGTACTAAGTTGCTAAATGTACTTCATATGCAGCCAATAAAGGCTTTATCACGCGTACACGTTTGGTGCAATTTTCGGTTCAATTCATGCAATTTTTACTCCGTTGCAATAGCGATGGCATTCGAACAACTTTTAGCCAGTGAGCTGAGAAAGTTGCTTGAAATTCCAGCCAATGGGGTTCTTCGGCGCCCTACAACATAAACAAGATGGCGGTAACGATGGTAGCTTCGCATCAAATATGGCGTATAATATTTTAATGGGGTACAATATTTTAACGACGTATAATATTTAAACAGAATGATGCTCCATTTCTGCTTACCCCCCATTAACAAAAGCGAGAGCGAAATAAAAGAAATAATATTGGATGGTCGTTTTCGAAGCATAAAAATCGGCGAATAATATTTTAATGTGGAGAAAGAGTGCCGTGACGTCAGAGCATGTCGTTTTGTTTACGGTAACCCTTTAGATTCGGCGAAAGGTTGGGCCAAAATGTTGCACGAAAAATTTGTGTGTGATGCCGCCTTAATGGAAAACTGTACCCGCTATAATGTGTAGAAAACGATTACTGTATTTGGCGAATATTTATATACTTTCTTTTTGAAATTCAAGTCCTGTTTTTTTAGACCAAGAGGCGAGGGCTTTAAGAATGTTTTTGAATACAATCGAAAGCTTAAAGCGACGATTTAGATATCCATAACTTAAGAAGAGAGACATAAAATATATAATCATACAATATCACGAAATACCCGGCAAAGCGAGTGGGTAACAGCTAATGTTCCGTAATTCTAAACATAATTAGAACACAATCTCTCTCTCTCGTTTAAAATTTATTATAACACTTCACAAGTAAAAGATTACGCTTCAAACTTCCTGTTATCCCCCCCCCCTTTCAAATAAATTGTATGTGAAATTTACAAACTACGAAAATGCTGACGCAAGTTTATAAACAGTTTAGTCATCAAAATTAGAGCAACTAATTATAACTTTTAACAAAAACAATGTTCTAACGTAAAATGACGTCTGTACACTTATAATTGACGTTAGTAAAGATACTTTGAGACCTTAAATTAGAGTTTTATGATAATTTTGTATTGTTGCTGCAATGATTATCAATTGATAATAAAGATAAGACATCTTACGAAACGAAAACAAAAATTCCGAGTTATTTTTTTAGATGCATTTTTATCACAAATCCTTGATATATGATAAGACTAATTATTTATCGGTTACATTCATAACGTAATTTGAAACAAAAAAAAATGTTATTTAATAAATTATTTGTTTCATATATGTTTTTCTATCAATTTCACGCATACACGTGGGTTCAAACTGGAAGCACAGTTCCAAAAAAACACAAATTAATTGGTTTCATTTAGAAACCTCCAGAACCTCTTTAGCTGTTTTATTCAAAAAGGCAGATTTTCTAAAGATAACTGGGTTCTTTTCTGTTTCGGTGGCTCAGGCGACAAAGTCGCCATAAATGAGTAAATTAGTAACGCCTTTTTTATAATGCATCACAAATGGATAAAAAAAACCCAATGAGAACTAATATATTTATAAATATTTCTTATGTGTAAATTGTGTGTTGTCGCCAACAAGCACACTTGGCGAGATTTGCGCCGGCGAAATGGAAAAGTACCGTTAACTGTTATATAACCATCAGAACAAAAAATCCATCTACAAGCAAACTGCTCAGATAATTAACGAACTGCATCAAGTGCACATGTCTCCTAATATTTTTTTTAAAAAAACATATTAGGCTAAAGAAAATTTTTTCCCTCTCTCTTTAATATAGGTTTTCTTCGTGGTTGGGGTATTCCTCCTGCCAGCCTGGGTATTTTATTGTCTGGAGAATGCTTGGTCCTATCTGGATTCCATTTACTTTTGCTACATTTCTTTGACGACCATTGGACTAGGAGATTTTGTGCCTGCCGTAGCTCTCCACCATCCAAGCGCCGAGTTCTATAGAATTGGAGTTGCAGGTAAATAAATGAGGGAAAGGGAACAAAAAAAAAAAAAAAAATAAAAAATTTCAATGATTTTTGAAAAAGTTTGATAAAATAACTTTTTAACAACAGAATGACTATTTTTCTTTCTCACTGAGAGATTAGAAAATTGGTAAATTCCTCTATGGTTTAACTTTAGAAAGAAGGAAAAGTATAAACTCATATTTGTTACATTTATTTTGAATTGCACTCTTCAAGAAATCCATTAAATCCCCCTCCTCCCCTCGTTGGACAGTGGCACTATTACTTACACAAATTTTTTTCCAAACCCCCCAAAAGGCATATCTCAAATGATTAATAATTTAAATAAGTTTTGGTAAACAATAACTTGAAAGAATTTTTAATTTTATAATCGAATTGCAATAACAATAAAGAAAAACTAACTAAAATTAAAGTTCTGGGTACTTGCGTATTATCGCAAGCTATTGGCGACATTATAGGAAACGAAGCTCATGATTGCCAATTCAACGCATATGACACATGCGAAATTGGGGTCACCAATTTGGCGAGTTATCTTGAACGTTGGCGATAATACGTAAGTACCAAGTTCTGAAATATTAATTTTTTTATTTTCACAAAATGGTATAAGGGGGGAAGAGCATGCAACTAATTTTAAATATTTTGCTTATTTTTTAAAAAATTTAATACTTATCATAAGCAGAATGAATTTTGTGCCAACACACATTAAAATTAAAGATTTGAAATAATTAACAATTATTCAACTAGCGATACATGTTAGTTTCTGACACATATATAAACATCTTGCTTCAGTGGAGCACACAAGAGGTGTCCTAGAGGTCCACCCCCCTCCCCAAAGCCCACTAGTTTTTTTCGATTGCTGATATAATTCTATATATATATATTTAAAATACATCACACAAATATAATTAAGAAAATATTCGAAATCATATTAATCCTAGAGTACGACATCCCATTTCAAAATATCAATGGCGAATAAAAATAATGAAGATCAACGTTTTCAAGCGAAATTAAAATTGTATAAGATAAGATTTATAAAATATCCAAGTGCAATATATATATATAACATAGAACTTAATTAAGTACTTGTAATTAACAAGTTATTTTATAAATTAATGTTAATTATGAATCCAATAATTTATTTTTTACTGTTTTTTGTTAAAAAAATCAGAAGAATCAATTGGTGTTGTGGTATGAGTTGGGGAACTTTTAACCATGGACCCCCCCCCCCCCCCCCCCTTGAAAGATTTTTGTGTGTGCTACTGTCTTGCTTCATAACATATTAAAACTTTAAAAAAAATTTTCCAAAATGAAAAACAATAATGCATTTGTAAAAACTGTATATTAAAGGAAAAAACTGTATAAAATACACTTTAACAGAAAATATATAGTAAATGAAATAGCTTATTAAATCATTATTTACCTTCCCACATTAATAAACTCTGTCATTTCTTTGCAGTTTTTCTTCTTATTGGTGTAACTATTGTAATGCTCATGATGGATATAGCACAAGACTTATGGCAAAACTATAACAAAGGCTATCAAATTATACCTGTAACAATCATTCCAGAGAAAATCCCTATCAAACCCGACAGCCCACCGTGTTACGGTGCAGTAGTGTTACATGTACCAGAAACCACTGATGACAAGACAATCTTAGATCCATGACACTAGAGAAAAAACTCTTTTTCTGAGTATATCAAATAGTGCCATGGAGGAGGATCAAGGCTGCGATTTGCTGCCTCTAGGGCTCGTCAATTAGATGATTGGCCTTCCAAGTCAGATTCGATTTTGGATGATACCAAAAGATGAGTAGTGTGAATGTGTAATATAAGATAAGGTAACAGTTTGTGTTTTTCTGCAAATGAAAATGTGCTTAGATGTAATAACTGATTCAACCACTTACAAATAAGCAATGCTGAAGTTGTATTTTTACTTTGAAAGACTTGTAGATGTACTTTTGTATATAAATAATCACTTCAGCAAAAATAAAATTTGATTCAAAATGTATTGGTAGTGGATTTTCAGTGATGTCTGAAGAACATATAAAATAATCCCAATTTAAACATTTAGATTTGTTATAGGAAAAAAAAAATTAAGAAATTACTAGCTATAGATTTTCATTTTAGGACGTGCTTTAACATTTCATGAAACCTTATGCATTAGTTAAGAATGCAATTAGTAACTGTTTCAACAAAAGATAGCTTCATTAAATGTGTCAGAATTTTCCCTTCAAAATTGACATTATTTGTAATGCACAAGGAAAAAGACAACTGTGAAAGGGAATAAAAAATTAAACTTTCAGATTGATACAGCAGGATGATTGATATAACTGAGGTTTGAGATTATTAAAAATAGTTTAATGAGTACTTAGCCTTAAGTATATTCTTCTATTCAATACTTACAAATATAATTTTTTATATACTTTAACTTTTAAACAATTAGATCTTATTTTAAAATCCCAGTGAAGGATATTTTTTAAAAACATTTAAATATTTACAAGTGATTTAAATTTTAAACCTAAAAAAAAATTAATAGAATAAATCTTTTGTTAAAAACCGAAGGTGTTTATAAAGTTGAGATTCCGTTTACTTCTTTCCCCCATATATTTTCAAATATAGATGAAAGATACAGCAGCAGAAATTATATTTTACACATAACCTAAAACATTTTAATACCTACAATAAAAATAAAATAATACAGCAAATATTTCCTTGATAATTTTTTTATTAAAAACATAACTCAAAATGTTCTCATTTATGCAACAATAATAAACATTAATGGATGATATTTTTTACAAGGATCGATTTTTGCTCATGATTTTATGATTTGGAAATCTTTTCTTTTTGTGAACCATCAACAGGTATTAAACCACGTATAGATAGATCATACACCACTTCTTCCACTTTTTTCAAGTTATATTTCAAACCATCAAACTTTTTTCGTAAAAGGTCATTCTTCAAGTTTAGAAGACGGAAACCTACATTCATTTCAGAAACAAATTCAGATATTTGAACAGGACGAGCATAGTCTCCATATGTTGCACAGTTCAGAGATAGGCGAGTCTATATGAAAATTTCTTTATTAAATACACATTAGGATTACAGAAAATTACAACATTTTATAAACTTTATTAAAAATTACTACAATAACTAAACAAAAATAATTATAAAAAAAATTTTAAGTAGAAAATGTTCTAACCAGAAAAAATTTAAAAAAAAAATGATAATAAAACAATAAATTCATAAAAATAACTACCAATTAACAAGCACAAATAGGAAATAAATATTCTGAAATAAAACATGAATACTTTATTAGCAATTTTCTAAATATCTCAATTAAAGTTTTAGCCTTATTTATTCAAAAGAAAAAGCAAGGGGAATAGCAATAATTTTAACTTGCAATTTGGCTGAAATATTGAATTTTAATTTGAAAAGCAAAATATTGAAAAAAAAAGCTTCATTTTTATTAATCTACAGTATTCATTGATTTTATAAATAATGCCTTTTAAAACAGGGGAGGAAGAAGAATCAAATCTCAATTTGCCTGGTGGTTATGAGGAATTTTATAAAAAATATTTCTTTAAGAGGAACTTTTTACAAGGATCTAAAATGAGAGAGAGAGAGAGATTCATATTTTCCCTAGATAATTGGTGTTGCATTTTATATATCTGATATACATTCTAAAAAGTAGAAAAATATGTTATTATTATTCGAAAATGACTCATAATTAAATAATGTGACTAAAACTAGTGACGACTCAATCATGTTGGCCACTAGTTCGCGACAATGAACACTGGAGCATCTAAGTATTATCAAAACAAATAGGTAAAATAAAATTTAACTTTCAGAAAGTGTTAAATTTTTAAAAAATATATATTATTAATAAAACTTACCAATTCCTCAGCTAAAAGTAGAAGACCTAATAAGAAATCATCCAGTTCAACATGGAAACTATCCGAAGGATCAGCACTAACTATGAATAAAATTATTATAAAAATACATCAAAGAATATACTTGACTTTTTAAAGCATTTTACCTTAAAAAGAAAATTTTAATATACATACCAACAACAAAACTAATTTTGAAACAAGATATGAAGCAGATAATTGATTTAATATGAGTTTTAAATACCCAAGAACTAATTGTTGCTATATATTTTTTTATCCACAAGAATTAAGTTTAAAAAAAAAACAAGTACAGAAATGCTATAAAATATACTTACAGCAAACTGATGAATATTGAAAGAAAGAAAAATTTAAATTGGTAAATTTTTGTGTTTTAGAATAAAAATTTATTTCTAAGTACATAAAATAATCGCAAAATTAAGGCTTTTTAAGCAGCAGTTCTTAAACGTTTGATCACTGCAGCTCCCCTTAATGTATCAGCCTGACCGCAGACCCCAAGATTTTTAACACCCCTTCCCGACCTAATATTTTAAATCAAAATACATGCTCTAAAAGAATTTTTTCATTGGAGGCAATTTAGTGATCTAGTCTAGGATGGCACATCTTTCGAATTTTCCACAAGGGCTTTCAGATTCTGTAAAAAAAAGGGAAATCATAATGCTATAGACGAGGCACTGGGAACCCCTGGGGGTCCATGGACCACAGTTTAAGAATGACTGCTTTCTTAAGATAAATCGACACAAATGAGATTAAATGTAAAAAGAATGTTCAAATCATAGGATATACAAGCTTAAAATAAAATTGCAAACAAATAAGGAATTAAATACCAACAATGAGTATTATGTTAGTTGTATCCATGCAAAGATCTACAAATACTTTTGTGTGTAAATATTTTTTTAAATATACAATAACAAACAACGCTAACTACTTAAATGAGCAAGATATAACAGAAAAAAAAATTAGAAGTCTAAAATACTATAGTTGTAAAAATAATTTAGTTCCTGTATCATTTTTAAACATGGTCAACTCTTTAAAATGCATTTGAAATACCATACAAGTATATTACCATATTTGAAGTACCATACAAGTTACTAAATATTAGTAAAACAATGAATAATAATGATACTTATAATGTGTTATTTATTATATTTCTACTTTCTAAAGGTATATGAAACAGATAACGTATGTATATGAAATAATGGTACAGTAACATGAATGAGTGCAATAATTTGTCTTTCTTCAATCCTTTTTAAAAAAATCAAATTTAATTCATCAACAGATAGCTCCGCTTTGTTTTACTGTAATGTTTAATGTCATTAACTGAACTGAACTGAACTCAGTGGTGCAACAGCCAATGAGGACCAAGACTTACTGTGCCTATCTCAGTTTACATGACCTTAGACACTGGGGTGCATGTGCAGATGTTTCGGTCAAGTGGTCAGTCTGACGCAAGGGAGTCCCTCCCAGTGTTCAGCTCTCAAGCAGGCTTGGTACTCATTTATTAACTCACTGAAAGGATGAAAAGTTGAGTCGACCTTACCCAGCTCGAAATTTGAAACCCGGACCTGCGGCAAGGAAGCGCCATACACTACCACTCAGCCGCTGGGCTCTAATAAATATCTTATCTTAGAAAAATCAACAGTTTTTATCAAGCAATGAATTGAAATAAATTAACAAATATTTTGCTTAACAATTTAAAGTTTACCTCTGTTTTCTCTTTCTCATTTTCTATTAACAATCACAATAACTATTTACCATTGGCATGTTTTGCCTTGGTAATGAATCACCAAAAAAATATTAAAAGAAATCCTCACAGTAAATTGGATATATAAAGGAAATTATTTAAATATTCTCACATTATAGAAAATTTTGAACATTTTAATATTAATGCATAAAATTAAATTTTTAAAATTATCTAAACACACACAACTGATGACTTAAATGAGCATAATTAAATTTCTTTATGGAGAGTAAAATAGTTTCACTAAAAATATCCCAGTATCTTAAGAGTGTGACTAATGTATTTAAAAATTTAAATTTTGAAAGAGTAAAAATTATAAATATATATATGATTTAAAACTTTTGGTAAAAATAACAAATTTAAACCTAACATTACATTTTATCCAGAATATCTATTTCTAATACAAATTACAATTCAAGTAGTTTTTATTTTCTATCATTAGAATTGCAAATAACAGATTACATGATACATAGCCACACACATTAAAAAATTCATTTTTTGGCACACTGGAATAGAAAACAAATAAATATATGTGCAGACAAACATATACATATACACACATACAATTTTAAAATACAAGTAAAATAATGATGACCATAATTAATTTTACACATCATACATCCATTCAATGACTGTTGTAAATACACATATTTAATATAATTTGATTAATTTTGTTAAAAAATTCTCTGCATAATAATAAGCTTATTAAGACAGTTAATGATCTAACTTTGAAGAAAATACACTTTTAACATAGTTTATGAACACCAATACACTTATCTAATTACTTTATAACAATAGATTACAACAATTTCATTTTTCTTTGAAACAATGGATATGCTACCTTTTTACTACTCTTTTTAAAACTTTTTTTGCAAGCAATAGATGGTGCCTCATTTTACAGAAAAATTTTATTGTATATGATACAGAAATAGTTACAATTAAAAAATAGTACTATACTTTACATTTCAAAAATAATATAAGTATATTTAATAATTGGTACTGAATGAAATAAAATTAATTTATATAGATTTAGCAATTACTTCTATTTATGTGGTGGTACTCTATTTGTTATAATGCTGTTGATTGTACAGTAATACCTCAACTAATGCAAAAATCTCATCAATTCATCTTTTATTTGAGGGCTACACAACTCTACTCACACCCCACTTCCTGTGTTTTGTAATGTGATTGAAAAGTTGTCAATCTTTCCAAGCAAATAAGTTTAGAAGTGGATATGAATGACTTTCAAGAATGGCTGGATTCCCACAATCAAGACCTGACAATTGATGAGCTCATAGAAACGCATGAGCAAGAGTAAGAAAATGAAGAGTCTTTAGACCCAGTTCAATCAGAAGATCGAATGGCAGTTGGAAATTTGACAGAAGGCCTCAGTTTAATTGAAAAAGGGTTAAAAATTTTAGATAATATATACACCAATGAAGAGTGTATTTTTTCAACAAAACAGGGAATAAAAAAAAATTATAAGCATGCTACAAGGAAATTTAGTGGGAGAAAAAAAAAAATCTCTGAGCCGGCAGAATACTTTATTAAATTTTATGAAACCTGCTTCAAAATAATTTCAGTTTGCAATTTTGTATTTGTGTTACCTAAGATTTTATTAAACAATTTTTTTCTAAATCATTATTTTCTTTTGTCTCCAGCCCCAACAAAAAATAATTATGATTTATATGCGAAATTATACCGACTTACACAAATTCAACTTACATGGTAATCACTCAGTCCCACCTATTACATAAGTTCAGGGTGTTATTGTATATGTAGACTCTTAAACTTGTATTTTTAATATGAGAATAAATTTGAATTTCCAAATTATTTTGTTATTATAATCAACAATAGAACTTTTGTAATGCTTTATTTATTTTCTTTAATTTAATATTGTTTCTTATTCACTAAATATTGAATTACTATTTACTTACATCTTTTGTATATATATATTTCTTATCAGATTTTTTGGACATGATTAAATATGATGAAATATGTAGCAAACAAAAAAGGGGAAAGTTAATCTTACATAATACTATTTAATTCCACAATTCAATCTAAAGCCTGAATATGCAGTCTAATTACTTGGATATTTAATTTTAATATAAGATCATTATAAAGTAAAATTTAAAAATGCATTTAATTTTTTAAAAAACTCATTATATATTTTGTTTGAAAAAAAAATGACTGAAAAACAAATTTTGAAAATTAGAGATAAGTTATGGATTTTAGAATCTATTTTAAAATTATAGAAATATTTTTAAAGTAGCTATAAGAATCTTTCTCACATATTCATATTACAGTAAAATCAAATGCACACTTACTGTTAACATAAAATAAAATACACTAACTTCCAAAAAATTCAGCACTTTCTTCTCTTCCAATTAACTTTCCTGTTTCTAAGTAAACTATGAAAGCAGTAGAAAAGACTAGTCTCTGAGTGACGTATCTCCAATGCTCATGATACCTAAGGTAAAATTATGATTTTTGTAATTCCAGACACACATTTATTCAAATAAAATATATTCTACAATATATAAATAAAAACACATTTCGAAACATAAAACCAAGGTATTTATATAGTAGATACAGATTCACCACATTAAAAAAAATAGAGAAAAGACATTGAAATTTGAATTGAATCGCCTTCGTGTTCTTCATTGAGAGTGTAACTTAATATAAATAATATTATAGCCAATTAATAAAATGAAAAGAAGCCCATATTTCATATAAGAAATCACTGCTGTCTTATTTTCTAAACCAGAAAAAAAAAGAGAAAAAATAAAAACATATGAAATTACAGATACAAATAAACAAATTTAAGAATCAGAAATTTCTAAAAGCACATTTTTTTTAGAATTCTTAGTAGTTTTTCAAACAATAACTATAAGAAGCTTTTCCTTAACAGTAATAAGGAAATAATAAATTAAAAATTGAGATGAGTGGTTGAAACATAATTTAGAAATAAAATAAAATTTTACTTACAAGCATTATAATTTCTAATGACAAGGCTATTTTACAGTTACTGAATATCAGAATATTTCAGAATTTTTAAGCAAAGCTTTTAAGTAATTTTTTATAATTTATATAGCTTTTTTTAATACTTACTTTTTTTTTTATAAATGTTTATAAAATGTTAAATAAATATATAAATTAGAAGAATTTTTTTCTATTAAATTTCTTTACGACCATATGAAATCTTCAATTATTTATTATTTTACAATTCTACTAATATAACTTCATTATATGCAGGTAATGAAAATAAAAAGAGGTCAGTTGGCATTAAGAGAGACACATTCCATAAATATTTCACAAGTACAATGTATCTGTGACTAGATACGAGATTCATTATTACTTCATAGTAAATATATGTACAAAAATTATACTATATTAAAAATAGTAGTAAAACATAAAGAGGAAATGGAAGTAAAAGCATGTAAAATTTTTCTATAAATTAATTTTATACTAGATTAATATGTGTTCACTGTTTGAAAATAGTAATGTTAATAAATACATTAAATCAAGGCAATCAAGGAAAAGTATATTTTACATTTTTTCCCCTTGATAAATAAATATAAATTTATGTAGTTATTTTTTTCACCAAACTTTCTACCAAATATATTAATTTAAAAAACATTTTAAAGTAAAACTAAATATTTGAATCATATAATATACACAAATCTACGTATCACACAAGAAACAAAATTCTTTAAAATCTGACCTGTAAAATTCATCCACAGGGACTTTTTCTTTCAATGATGCATAAAGCTTTCTAATATTAGAAAACTGTTCTCTTGCCTTTTTGCATATTGATGGTACTGAAAGTAAAGAATAAACCAATATTTAAATAATAACATTTGCAGATACATATTAAAAACATTTTATCCAAGTAAATATTGCAAATTATTTTTTGAAATAGTATAGTAACAGATATAATAGAAACTTTTACAAAAGAAAAGAAACAGAGATGAAATTTTCCTAAAATATTTTCTAATATTTTATAGGATGTCCTCATTTATTTGAAATCAAATGAAGCAAAAAAGCTGGTTTTATTACTGTTATTATGTAAAGTGTTAATACCGTCACAAAATAAAGGATTAATTGCAAATATTAATTCTAAAAAATTGCAATTCTTTAACCCCTTTAGGATCATGATTACATGTATGTGATCACTTCAGGAAACACAGAACCATATGTGAGATTGCGTATCTCCTGTTCTGAGTCCCATGATTACACCGGTGTGATCCGAAAATTTGAAATGATTATAAATTATAAACTGTGGTGCATTTTATTGCAGTAATGATTTTATACGAATTTTTAAATGGAGTTAGTCTTAACAGGAAAAATCACCTGGTCTTGAACAAGTTAATTCTGTAACTCAAAAAATTATCAATTTTTAGGCTTAATAAGAAAAAGCACCAGGTCTTGAACAAGTTAATTCTGTAACTAAAATTTTTTTTAAAAAAAGAAACAATTATTAAACAAATGAAAGTTTTAGAATTATTTTTTATATAAAAGTACAAGAAGAGAATATAACATAAACTTCTCAGTACATATAGGAATTAATTAACATTTCAAGTGACATGACTGTGTTTACAAATGATACATAGCACAATTTCAAAAGTTGACCACATGGTCAAACTCTGTATTTTATGACTGGGGAAAATCCAAACTCTCTACATTGATCATCTTTATTAGATGTATTTAGACAAAATGAGCAATGACAATATTAATGCAACAGTTAATGTCAAACTTCAATATACACTAAGAAGTAAAAAAAAAAAAGCCAATATTTAACTCTTTAGCTGTAATATTTCCTTTATTTATTTATTATTTACAGAATAAACAGTATTGACAAAAGTAACATTAGATTTAACATTCCATTCTATCAATGATTTAAAAATTTTGCTCAAATACGAATGACTTGTTTGTGTTGAAAATGTGTAGTAGAATTGTTGAGATACACGTGGGAAATTAAAATGAATGTTAATAGCATAAAATTATTCCAATCTACATTGAAAATTCAAACTATATTAGAATGTTACATATGATTAAACATAAGGTGATAATTAGTGGTATAATCAGAAAAAATTAAGAGCACACACATAAAAACAGCATAATTAAAATAGATATTAATGTGATCTATTTTAATTATGGGTAAATTTCAGCCCAGAGGCTAGATGCACACCCATGTAAAAATTCCATCTGGCTCACAGCAGATTTTAAAACAGAATATAGAAATTATTAATTTCAATATTTTATACAGAATTCATTTAAAGATATGCCTAGTTTTCTGCATATATGAAACATATGTAGAAAACTAAATATGTCTGATTAGGGCAAAACTGTGCAAATTATCTTTTGCACATTGGATTTTTTAAAAATAAAAATAATGGTTATCCTTTTTTTGCATAAGTTTTTTAAACATTTATTACTATCATTCATAATGGATTTTGTTCTTATTGCCTCTCTTTTAATGGTGAGCCACAAAAAAACGTTGTACCTTAACTTTTGGTGATCAATGTATACAAACTGCTGTTTTTTTTTTTTACCAAAAAAAAAAAAAAAAATCAAAGAATTGCATTAGAAACAGATTAAGGGATAAACATTTAGATTTAACAGTTCAGTCTTGGTCCAGTTCAATTCAAATCAAGAGGAATTTTTAGAAATACAGTCAGAGTTTCTTTAATATCATTAGTATTCAAGATTTTTCAAAATGTACTACTTTTTACTGAGCTTTTATTTCAGTTTATAGTCATATTGAGACCAGCTAAATTTGTACACATTTTTTGGGCTTATTTGTAAAAAAAGTATGCCCATTATTAGTCTAAAACAGTGATACTCTACTTGAAGCTCACTGGCCACATGTAGCCTTTTCTGAGTAGCCCAGTCATGGCCTATTGCACTTCGAAACTCAATTATTTAAGAATTACGTACTATAAATTTAGCGGGAAATTCTAACAATCAAGCAATCACATCTCTATCGATTTTGCTATAGTAATATGCTTCTTTTTTCTGTCAATAGAATGTAAACAAGGGATATGGTCAGGGATGAAAGGAAATTAAAATTACCACATTACTCAGAAAAAAGCACATAAAAGTAAATATTTTTGTGACTGTATTTCATAGATTAATTATGGAATTAAAATAAAAGCCCCCCCCCCAAATGAGTTTCAACATTTTGATCAATTTAACTTTGTCTAATGTTGCTTTGGTCTTATAGCATTTTCCTCCTATTATCCTTCTGTTGCACAGCCTGTGAGAAATACCTGTCATATGCATATGGCCTGGCACAGAAAAAGGTTGAGTATCCCTGATCTAAAACCATGAGAAAAAAAATGTGTTGATTTAGAAAGTTATGAATGATCTTGTACATTTTATAAAAATACAAGAAACTAAAGTGCATATATGGATCATTACAAAGGTTAATTTTTAATTGTTGATTAATATGTCCCAATTTTCCTCCTATTACCCTTCTGTTGCACAGCCCGTGAGGAATACCTGTCATATGCATGTGGCCTGGCACAGAAAAAGGTTGAGTATCCCTGGTCTAAAACCATGAGAAAAAAAAATGTGTTGATTTAAAAAGTTATGAATGATCTTGTACATTTTATAAAAGTACAAGAAACTAAAGTGCATATATGGATCATTACAAAGGTTAATTTTTAATTGTTGATTAATATGTCCCAATTTTATTAAAGATATAAAGAGGTTCTATAATACAAATCACAATGTAAATCTATATGAGTTTTTTCTAGGGTAAAATTTTTCATACTTTGACAGCAATTATGCAATAGCTTCAGGTAAAAATAAAAGCAATCTTAAATTAAATTTCAATTAAAGTAATACAAACTTTGTGATATGCCATTGGGCTTATGCACTCCTTGAAGTGTAGTAATTATTTCTCGACTAGCTTGTTCAACTTCTTTTACAATCACCCTAATGGACTAAAAGAATATCAAATAATCAATCTCTTTTTCAACTAACTTCTCTTCATAAAATATTCAAATTACTAAAAAAATAATAGTTAAACATTTATTATGATAAACAAAATAATTAAAAGACAAATACAAATCTGAATCAAAATATTAAATAAATAGTTTTTAAACTTAAGAATGAAACTGACAAAAACAAAGTTTAAACATACATTTTAAAGATTAAGTAAACAGCTAGCAATTTTTAATTAATTTTTTCATTTCATATTGTTAAAAAGCACAATTTAAAGAAATACACCAACAAGCATCACTAAGAAAAATTACAACTATTTTCTTAATTAAGATAAAAAACACAGTTAAAAGTCTTTAAATTTTGATAAAAATAAATTAGAATATGCAGTTATTTCTAGCAAGGAATAAATAAAAAATGTTGTTATTTTACCAAAATTGAAATATACCCAATTATGCATATAAAGATATGTCATAAGAAAATTTACTTAAAATAAAAATTAAGTAAACAATTCCTGATACGTTAAACCAATAATTAAGCATGAATCTATGCATAAAATTTTAAAAGAACAACTTTATATCAATAACAATTTTAAAAAATTAATTTGTTTATGTTTGTGAAATATATAAATATTGTGTTTCAAGCTTTAAACATTTACACTAGGGATGGGCATTAAGTCGATCCCGATCAACTGGTGGACCACCAAGACATTTTGAAGTGACAACTCTTACTAAAACATAAGACACGTATACAAAATAAACATGTTCATGGAACACCGAGGCCTTCTAGGCTAGATAATCGGCTTTTCACAATGGAAGTATATATGTTTACTCTCAAGCAAATGATTCTATGAATGTGTAAACGACGTTTGTACCTTCATTGGAAGCGAACAATAACGCTTAACATGTTTACTGCTGCTGTAGAGGAAAAAATTGATCACTGTGATGCCAGCCTTAGGAATGAATTTCTCCCCACACGCCGACTGAAGTGAAGAATAAATGCTGACGATCAGTATTTTCTGCAATAGCACAGGATTGGGTATTGAGACATCCTACACTTCTTGCTTCCACGGGATCGGTTTCTCGAGTTGATGCCATGTCCCGTGATGGTGCGGGAATTGGAAGCAAACAAATGTAAGTGCAAACGTCACTTAAATTCATTGGTTCATGTTGTTCTCTGCTTGCTGCATCGAACACGTCCACGCTGCAAGGTTTAGCAGTCACTCACAGATGTTTGTGCATTCCACTTCACAATTTTGTGTTACTTGCATTTTTGTAGTAAAAGTTGTAATCTGTCATATTTTAAAAGAGGGATACAATGTCCAAAAAAATGTTGAGAAAGGAAAATATTCAATTTAAATTCAGAATGGCCACACCTACGCCACTGGGGGGACCGCAACACCTTAAAAACATTAGAAGTAGCCCGTACCCTGGAAAAGTCTGCCCACCACTGACTTACACCATTTTAGGAAAAGAATTATAAATATGCAACTTATGAACCAGTTTTAAACATAGAAGATAGCATAAAAAAATAAGAAATTATATGGATGCATACTGAAAAAAGGAACTATACAAGAAAATGGAAATTCTACAATTTTCAGTACATTAAAATGTTCAGGTAAACTTTGTCCTATTCTCATAATTTTTATTAAACCAGATTATCTTAATTTCTTTTTCTATCCCTATTTTTGCACAATAGATGCAAGCTACAATGATGGTTGCTGCTTCTTCAAACAATGTAAAAAAAAAACTTTTTAAAATTTTTTAAAAAAAACACCAGCATAGAATATTACATCAAGAAATGGCAATATTTACATCAAAAGGGATGGGGATCAAAGAACAACATATAGACCATCTTTTGAATAAATTCCTTTAAAAAAAGTGAGAACACCCGAGTCTACACTCCACCCAAAACCAGTTCTTTGCTGTGCTTAACTACTTTCCTATAAGACTTGGTAGTGAAATCTTCAGTACCCCCTCAATGTGAAGGTCAGAAGATTTAGTAGACAAATCTTAGAATTCTTTACCTGTTCTGAATCGACTTTTCTCTTGTACTGCGTGTTCATTTATGCACAATTTATCTCTCTTTTTTTCCAAATGTACTGCTTACTATTTTTCAAATGAATAACTACTTCCTCTAGAATTATCCTTTAATGTTAAGAAATAATTTTACTTTAAATTATGTAATGATTTTGCAGCAAAGCAATAAGATTTCAGATAAAAATAAAAACGGAAATATAACTATCAATATGATAACTTTTCCATATGCCCATTATTAATTGTGACATTCCAGAATAATAATTTTAGAGTTAATGATATTCATATTACTTCAATATTATTCAATTAACATTACTTAGTATTTTTAAACTATGTTGGACTCTAATTCACCAAACCCCTATGTAACGAATTTTTCTCTTTCCCTGATTAAAATGAATGCAAAACCTCCTATTTGATGAACCAATAAACCTTGAATTAACAAATTATTTAAACCACTGAAAAATAATCCCCCCCCCCTATTTTGTGTCAGAAAAAATTGGGTATTTTTTTTTCATATGACATTATTTTTGTCTGTAACAGAAACAAGTTTTGTCTTGCAAGAAGACAATTTCAATGGGAAAGGTGAAGAGCATTATTAAAATTGACAGGTGCAGATGAGTCATAAGTGCGGCTTATCATGTGGATTTTGAATAGGACAGGAAACTCCTTTCTTATCTCCTCCCACTCCACAATGCAGGGGATACTTTAAGATTTTAATGATTATGTTACATTTGACAAAGGGCTGCCTATCTGTGCAACTGAAATTCTGAAAATTGATGATTTGTCGGAGCCAATGAATAGCGATTCTGATGCAGAAATTTATAATGAAACTCATAACAAAACTATTATGTTTTTTAATGCTTTACATAAGCAATTTTTATTGATCAAATCATTAAAGCTCTTTGAATATATAAGTATATTGAAATTTTTAATTATTTAAAAATTAAATACATTGTGTAATAAATCTTTACATCCAAATGGAACTGAAATTGAGCTTTTTTTTGCTACTTAGTTTTATTTATGATTTTCAAACTTTTTATGGTTATTTTTATACTTATGAACTCCTCCTAAATTCAAGCATTTCGATTAGGTATTAATGTATAAGTATTTTGTGTTTATGCTTTAATTATTCTCACAAAGATAACTTTTGATTACCAACATGGATTTTACAGCTTATAATATAAGATTATGTCTGAAGATGCTTGTCTTATAGTGGAGATGATGCACATTAAATCTTTCTCAAGACCCAAAGTCTTTGTGCTAGCATAGGGTAGAAATAACACAACAGCAGGAAGTGCCAACTCAAGTGTTTTCCATGTTACTTGATCATAGTTTAAAATTATGAGATCCAGCACCAACAGCCTTATGTTACTTTTATGTGTGATGTTAAAGAACAATCAGCTACAGCAGATTTATATGTATTGACACATAATTTGTCATTTTGCCATGAGTTTGAATCAAATCTATAAATGATTTTTCAAGAATTCTATGTGTTATTCTGTCTTTATTTTGATATTTATTATAGCATGTTTGAAAAGTGTAAACCAAACACAAAACAGAATAAAAATTTATATATTAAATGAATTTTACATGCATTTTAAGTAATTTGTTCCTTTTTATTAAAAATATTGATAGCAATTAAATAAGTTTATGGAAAAATTATTTTAATGTTTGTATATATAGCAATTTAAAATAAAAAAATTACTTATAATTTTGAGGCATTTATAAGCAAGAATTTGTACATGCAAAATGCATTAAAGTTCAGAAGTGTACTTCTTCAATTTTTTTTCTATAAAAATATATTAATTTCTGTAATACCTTAAATTTTATAAAAAGAATGATTGGAAATTTTATGCTATTCATATCTTACAAACTATCTTGCAAATTCATATCTTACATTACTCCTTATTTAAACTTTTGAATAAGTAGATGCCAATGAAAGCTTTCCAGAATTTAAACACCACTAAGTTTGCTTGTTATATTTATATTGAGATATAACAACAAAAATTTTATTCTTCCTGTCTGTTAATAAAATCAGAGAAAATGCTACTGAATTGACATTAAACAAATTTAAAAGATCTCTTAAAAATTAAATTGACTTGATTTATCTTAAGATATGTATACCTATATAATAATTCTGTAGTGTTAAATTTCTTTGAACACATTTGAGATTTTGTTTGAAGAATTTAAAGAACAGGTGGGAAAAGAAACAGGTTAAAGAGCAGTTCCTTAAAAAGAATAGAAATTCTCATTTCTAAACATCAAGACTAAATGGAATTAACAAAGCCTAATTTTTCAAAAGAATAAAATATGTGAAAAATTATCCATAACTGTATGTTGAAGCCTTCAAACATTGCAAATACAGACAAAAGTATTGAAAAAGAAAATACCAATATAAATATTAAAAAAATTATAAAACAGTGTTTCTTACATTTTAAATAATTTTTATGTTCAAAGAACTACTCTTTTTATTCTTGTTACTGCAGTATAAATATCATTACTTTGAATATATAAATATTCCAAGTACAACAACAAAAATATATATAGCATTTCTTTCTTTTTTTTTTAATTTTAGGAGGAAAAAAGCTACAAATTAAGAAACATTAAAATAAGCTACAGTATTAAATGAATAAAATATTTATAAATGAAAAGTCAGAGATAAGCAAACGATTTATCATTGTTTTATCCTAATTTAATACTGATTATGATGAATTATATTTCATGATATATCAAAAACAAACATAATAAAACTTCAAATCCTATACATAATACACTCACATCTCTTATAATTTCTTCTTCTTCCATGTATTTTTGGAAAACAGAAAATATTTCAGAATAGTTTTGAGCCATGATTGCTGAAAAATATAAATATTTCATGAGATGTACATTTTGGATCCACAAATAGCATGCTACTTTATAAAAACCACTAAGGTTACTTTTAACCACTAAAGTTTAATTAATGAATTATAAATACATATTAAATTTTTATGTAAATAAAATTTTGTCAATTTTAACATCAATGAATTTAAGTATGCAGACACCTGTACCTAACATGCAGCACCATTCCCTCACACTTTAGCCTCTATATTTTACTCTTGCTTGAACATCATTTTTTTTCATAGCTTATTTTCAGTTGTCTCCAAATTTTTCCCATTGCAATGAGTTAAGGTAAATTTACTTTAATTAAAAAAAATCCATCGAAAAAGATGTACTCTATTCTTATACACATGCATATGCAAAAGCAAGCCTTGCCTTTCAAAAAATTGTTTTCACATTTGGTTTTTTCTGGCTACTTCAGTTTTGTTACCAGACTAATGAAAATTTTGTTAGTGAGTGAATATTACCATTGCACTATGCAACTACTTGAGGGCTTTCGGCAACAGACCTCGAAATTTTGAACCATGGTCAAGTGACAAGGATAATACCTGATCTGGCACCCCCTCTCCTAACTTCCCCACCACATCAATGGGAGGATGTTTGAACTCTCAACAGATCTAACATGCATTGCTCCCCTACATGGCGGTTCTTCAGTAATACTAGGCTTGAACTCGTGACACGCCAGCTACAAGTCCGTTATCTTAACCACTAGGCTACTGTGGTTAAAAATTCTGTGTTGGTAGCTGCCCTTGAATGTTTCAGCAATAATACTTGAAGAAATTTTTGGATTTACTTTAACGTTATCGACAAACTTTCTTTTGTAGGATTCTGCTTTTTTTAGGTAGCCCCAAGTCTTGGTGCATTTTTAATACTACTTATAAGATTGATTTTTTAAATCACAGTTCTTACTGTATTCAGTATCCCACTATTTTTTCATAGTGATTTATTTTTTGTATATTTTTTCAATCGAAGTCCCCACATATTTACAAAACATTTGAAAATTTTGATAAACTATGAAAAATAAGTCAAATTTTCAGTACAACTGCAAATAGATAAAACTTGTTTTCTATAGCATTATCACTGCGTATGAAATTTTGCAAATACCTTATTTTGCCTAAAACTCAACAAAGTGTACATTTTTGTTCATCATTCAGATGGGTTAAAAAGCTTATCTTTTGCTTATTTATGAGACTGATTGAAAACCTTGTAATATTCTTAAGATTCTAAGAATGATACCTGCTTCAATGAAAATAATGCATAGTGGTTCTTTATATACATTTTTAGGAAAATGCAAAGTATGCCTTCATTTAGTTCCATTGTATATATAACACAAAATGCACATTTCTGAAAAAAAATTCAAAAATATTTCTAAATATTTGTTGTCTTAGTGGTCAAAAAAAAAAAAAAAAAGGAGGAAACATATTGATTTTTATGTGTAAAGTGAAACTGAAAGTTTTGATACTCATTATTTTAAAATTATTATACTACAAATTGTTATTTTCAACGGATGTAATTAATATCCTGTTAAATATAATACCAAATTTTTTTTTAAAATGAGGTTAAAATAGCGAATTAATTAAAGGAAAGTAGTACGTAACAAGCACTGAAATGTATTCAATGATAATTTTATCGAAATAAGAAATACTATATAACCCTTAAACCAATAAATCACTCAATTAAACGTAAAATGCAAGAAATATACAAATAATAATGAATTAAAAATACTAACTTTGTAAAGATAAAATTTATATTTTAAGTACCAAAAATATAAAACCGAAAGCACCGATATACTGACACGGTCCGCGAAATAAACAAACAGAACAATGTAAGAAAGAGTTGCAAGCAAGCTGCTCTCATTATAATAAAATAAAAAGTTTCAAAAGATCATAGCATTGAAGCTATTTTAATGATTTCTCAGAAATTATTAAAATAATTCAGGGATTTTCGGGGTATACATTTTTAGTCATTT
This sequence comes from Trichonephila clavata, assembly GCA_019973975.1. NCBI lineage: Eukaryota > Metazoa > Arthropoda > Arachnida > Araneae > Nephilidae > Trichonephila > Trichonephila clavata. The sequence continues at coordinate 99,008 of BMAO01011228.1, forward strand.
TTGATATAGTGATTGCTTCCTAATGTCTTCGTTCCACACACACAGCCACATTTACTTTTCATAGTTATTACTTCTATCTAACAGTCATCTTGTGTGGAAGTTCGGAGAAGGCTGTCTGCTCAGTCGTCTCTTGACCATCGTTCAGAATTACAAGATCTGTTGCCAACATCCCTTCTGATGCTTAATCGTGTGCAACGTTAATAACACTCACTTAATTTTTGATCTTTAACTTTCACTTTGCTTTACATGTTTGCTTTTTATACCTAACCCAAATATAAAGTTCTTGTCATTTTTATTTTTCTCTCTTCTTGTATTTATAGAATTTTGTCTAGATCACAACCTTTTTTGCAATTTGATCAAAAGTGGTTTTTGCTTTTTTAGACGTCAATTAAAACTGGGGATAAATTAGACATAATTTGTATAGATTACCAATTAAAGAGATAAAGAAACGAACAAAGCCACAGTTTAAACACACTCGAAACATTATATAAATTATTACGCAATTAAAATTAGTCTCTGTTTATTTATCATTCACTATGCATCGTGTTGAATTTAATTCTGCATAACCGTTAGATACAAACTTTAGCTTTAATTCACAAGAAATAGTGATTTTCCCAATTATTTTCATCGTTCTCTACATTTTACTTCTTAATACTGTCTTTAAATAAGAAATGAAAAAGGCTTAGTTAAATAGAAATTAGAAACCTGATTTTAGTACCATTTCAAAGCCTGAACTGTTAAAAAAATCAATTTCATAATAAATTATTTAATGGTTTTTTATTTTTATTTAATTATTTTATGCTTTGCATTCGTTTTCAAAACATTAAATCACTGTATCATTTAAATCGTTTGATATTTTTATATGGCAACAATTTTACTTTATCTTTTAGAATTAATTTTCCTTTGAATGAGCTTAGTGGTCTTGGCCGTAAGCTCGTTGTGGGCTTTGTTTTTTCCAGTCATAAATTCAAGTCCAGGTAGCACTTAAATCCCATCATGGAAAGGGTACCAGGCAGAGTAAATCTGTTGAGGCTCAAAGTCCTCAAGTTGATATCATGTAGAGCATAGGTTCTCAACCTTTTTTGAACTGACTGAACCCCCTTTTCTAATAAATATTTTGATATCGCCCCCTTTTATAGTGAATATTTCGACACCGCCCCCTCTCACTCTAGAGAAATAAGAGTGTACATAGTACATGGTGAAAACAAGAGTTAAGTTTTAAAAATATCTTATTACTAAAAGAATTATATTTTTTTAATTTAATTTTTTTCTAAAGTCCCGCTTTTTTACTTGTGAATCTGAAAGATCTGTTGCCACAAATATATTTAAATGTGTAATATTATATATTTTAGTCATAGGTAGGATATTGTTCGAATCGAAACGCTACTGAATTTCTCCTTCATTTAAAAGAGTGGAATAAAAGATTTTTCGATTACCTGTTATAAATACAGGCAGGGGTTTTGATGACACGAAGTAATTCATAATAAACTATTGCTTTCAAAATAAATATAAATTGACAGTTTCAGCCTTTAAAGAATCACGTTAATTCCTGGTTAACATATTTAATTATGTTTCTTGGATAATATAAGTAATGAAATGCAGTGGACGAAGTGTTTCCTACTGTTCACAGACAAAGACAACACGTGCACTACAGAAATTAAAATGCACTGTATCATTCAATTTAATATATGTCTGAATGAAATGTAATCTTTTAAGTTTTTCATCCACTTCCCGTACTACCGAAATATGTGAATTTTTGTACGTGATAAGGAAAGATTTAAATACATACAATCAACATAAGTAACCAGTATTAAAGTTAACTTTTGCTAGTACATAATCAGCGTGTTTTTTTAGTCTTTTTGAGTTAATCTGCCCAAGCCCCTCCGTACCATCTCAACGCCCCCCTGAAAGCCTCAAATGCCCTCAAGGGGGCGTTATCGCCCACGTTGAGAACCTATGATGTAGAGGTATCGTGAATTAAGTGACAGATAAGAACCTTGTCTAAAT
>BMAO01011229.1:0-34505 GCA_019973975.1 Trichonephila clavata
TCTTCTACTTACGAAATATCCTAACTTTTCATAGAAATTATTAATTAAGATAAGGCAGGGGATCTTAAACTTTTGGGGTGGTAACCTCATTTTTTCTACAAAAATTTTGTGTGACCCCATATGAGCATTGCGCAAAGTTTACACACGCTTAGGTACTTCTATATGGGTTTTATTTGGTATATTATTATTTTGAAGTAATAAACATCCAATAAGTGTTTTCCTTTAATATAAAAATACAGAAACTTTAATTAAGTAACACAATAAATAAATCATTACATGTAATGTAATTACATTAATCTGTTTCTTAAGTGTAGTCATTTTGAGTTCCCTTCTGAGATCATCACTTATTATTAACAACAGCATATGCAAGATTTAAGTATGAATGGAAGGGTGTGTTTGATATTTTAAATATGTCATTAAATGCTCAAATAACAATCGACACTGGACGAAATATTTCCTCAATATTCTTAGATTTGATCGATTATATGAATTTATTGTTGTTAAAGACGAAAGTGTCGCCTCACGTTAAGGTATCCGGACACATTAAAATTACCAAATTCGGTCAAAAATGTATTTTTTGCTTTTCATTTTATTGAATGAGCTATTTTTTTTGGCTTACATACTTGCTTTATTTCTATGCTACCTACAGGCCAAGTTACAATCAGTTTTAGCTTAATCAAGGCCGGAAATGGGTCTTTAATCTACTGGAAAGGGCATTTAAATTGTTCAAAATCTATCTTGGCGAATTTGATAACTGAAATGTAATAAACGTATTTTATAAAACTTTTTGAACCTGATATTTATATTATTTTTTTAACGAATGTGCTTCTTGTTGTATGAATATTTTTTGAGTTATGACCTGTTATTTAATAATGGTCTCATAAAGAATGTTACATTTCTTATATATTTATCGATCGGCTCTAAAATTTTAAATTTAAAAAAAAACATTAAATTTTTAGTAATTTTCCAGATATGCATCCAATTTTAAGTAGTACTTTTCTGATGCAAATTTATTATTTCTTCTCTAATTGTTTTAAAATTTTTAAAATTTTCACTATAATTGTGATTTTTGTAATACTTAAGAATTTTTTTGTAAATATTGAGAGTTAATATTAATATTATTTGGTATTGATTCCTAAAAAAGCACATTTTTATATTGTTTTAGTAGCTATTTTTTAAAAAAGAACTCCGAACGCGCGCACGTGTTCGAATACCTTAATGAATAAATTGTAGAAAAAAGGTAAATTATACAGAATTGCATCTTTAGAAATTGTTGGAAATTCGTTTATTTATGCAAAAAGATATAGAAAAATTCTAAAGTTCTTAACGCCCCAAATGTATGTCCCGTGACCCCTAGTTAAAAAAAACACTGAGATAAGATTGTAATGCTCTAGCCTGTGCACCTTAAGGCGTGAGAGGATTGGAAGGAACACTATCCATATTTCAACAAAAACAATCTAATTTATTCACAATATTATCAAACTCAAATTAAATCTATCAATACTAAGAGATGCACCCAATTATAACTATACCGACAATTAACGAGATACACGAGATATGAGAAGACTTATACTTAAAAAACTTACTCAAGGCAATAGCTATTTAATCTAAATTCTATCTACAGTGACAATTCGTCGGCCTAAGTAATTTTATTATCAAATATTAAGTATCCGCGATTCACATACAAGTTGATTAATATCTACTCCGATAGCAGTCTATCCTATCTCTCCCTCTAACCAGAAAATCTAGACAATATACAGTAGTCTTAATTAACATAATCCCGTCTTCTTCTTCGAAGAGGAGTTTTATAATAAAATAGTTTTTAAAGACCAGAAATTCCTCCAAAGGACTATTAGTTTAGAACCGTCCTAAGGTATAAATCTTAAATATCTTATTGTTATAATTTCAGTTTTTTCTTTGAGTATAAGAAAATAAGAAGATTAAAAAGTATTCTAGTTTAATTTTCTTCATCATATATTTAAAGGTGACTTTTGCGGAATGAGATATTTGAGTTCTAAATGTTATTATTCAAAAGGCTTTGAGATAAAACTGTGTAACAATTTAGTATTTGTTTAATTTGTTTTTCGCACGTGGCGGTGGCTGCGTGGCGGCGCGGCGTGTGGTGGTGGTGTGGTGTGGGTGTGTGTGTGTGTGTTTGTGTGTGTGTGTGTTGTGTGTTTGTGTGTGTGTGTTGTGTGTGTGTGTGTGTGTGTGTTGTGTGGTGTGTGTTGTGTTGTGTGTGTGTGTGCCAGTTTGTTAGGTTTCTACAAGAAAAAAAATTTAAAGTATAAATAGTTTATTTTTATCTTCTTTCTCTTTCGCCAAATAATTTTTCCTTTTAAATAAAATGAATAATTGGCAATATGCCTACATTACCAGTACTTTTGGTTTAAAGCAGTTTTCATAAATTTATTATGAATGCATTTCTTAATAACATTAAATGATTTTTAATGATAAAATTTTGTTTAAAATGTTAACATATAAGCGAAGGATTTCTAAAAGAAATATTTCCATAAACTTCTCTTATTTAAATAAAAGAATTTAAGACTTTCGTCGCAATTAATAAAACGCCTTGTTGATTAAATCTCATACAAATATTAGTTTTAAATGTACTATTTTTATTACAGTTATTTATAAACTCGTAAGTAAATTTCCAATAAAAAATGTAAGAGGAAATCTATATTCAAGAATAGTTCTTTTTTAGATGTTATAATTATCTATTAAAAGCGAGTGATTCAAAATTTATAAAAACAAGTAATATAAAAAAATTTTCTTAAGTCAATTCCTACTTAGATCAGCAAAAAAAAATTATTTTAGTTACTTTTTATTAAATAGTTACAATTAAAATAAATATGTATATCCATATGACTGAATCACAATATTAAGTGGCAATTAATTTTTAATAATTATCATCAAAGTATCGCATTGCCATCCAAAAAAATCGCGTATATAAAATTTCAATTCAATGTTCAGCTTTGAAACGTGAGGAAAAAAATCTTTTAAAGTTTTGACCCAAGTTGCTAAAAATGAATCCAACGTGGCTGTGTCTGTAATTCTTTAAATTATATAATTTCAGTCTATTTAAATTAATTATAATTAAATTATCGTATTGTTACCCAAACAACAGTGTATAGAAAAATTCAGCTCAAATGAGCGTTTTAAAATGTGTGAGAAAAAAACCTTTTCAAGTTTTGAGACAAGTTGCCAAAATGGTCGTTAAGTCACCAAAAATGATGGCAACGTGACTGTATTTGTAATTCTTTAAATAATTAGTTTTAATCAATTAATTTTTATTAATTATAATTAAATTACTGTATTGTCTTCCAAAATAAGCACGTATATAAAATTTCAGCTCAATGGAGTGCTTTAAAATGCATTTTATTAATGATTGAAAATTTGAACACGATAAATGTATAGAGAGAGTGAGCTAATAAGGAATTGAAAAAAAACAATATGTTGTCTTTTTTAAAAAAATATTTAGTCTATTTTTTGTGAAACAAAAAATATATTTGTTGTTAGGAGTCGTCATAAGTTCAAAGAAATTAATGTATTCTCAATAAGAATTTACCGTTTCTTTAAAATAATTTTTCGTAGAATTTGTTCCTAGTGCATAAGTCGAACTTCTTATTTTAAAGAATATAAACTACCAATTTTTGAGACTACGGGTTCTCATGAGTATTTTTTTTATTTATGCTATGAAATTCTGAGTGTTGCCACATGTTTACGAAAATTGGAAAAATATTAAATAAATGTTTTCAGAGGATATCTGCTTTATATGTATTCTTAAAAGAAGAATTCCGAATAAATTTTTGTCTGTTTATAATGAAGCACACATTTTTGTTTTCTGATCATTTAAGAAACATTGAAAAAGACGATGTATATAAGGTATCTGACTATCTGCGACAATTTTTTTTTAAAAAAAATGGAGATATGGGGATTTTTTTTTTAGATTTGTATGGTAAATTTTAAGAATAATATGCTAAAATTTTAAGAATAGAAAAAGAAATTATTATTACTAAAATGGGTAAAAATTGACAAAAAATAACATAAACGCGGCCCATTCTGTACCAAAAGTTTATCAACAAATTTTCAATTTTTCAATTCTGTTGTGTTGCTATGTTATTCTATTTTGAAGTGACCTTCAGAATAATAGATATTTTAAGTTTTACAAAAACTAGAGAGTTTTATCGTAGTTGTTATATGAAATTGCTTAAAAAAACAGTGATTATGCACACATAAAGGACTGAAAATTTTGTAATAAAACAGTGATTGATAAATCTGAAAGTTAAAACACTTCTACTATTATACAGAACATACACAAGAAATTTCAGTTAATTAATTTTAAATCTTTTTGAGAAATTGCTGATCCCGTTTGAGCATTTTTAAAAAAACACATTTCGAGTAAAATGTGTTTTAAAGTATGACATCTTACTTAAAGTAATGACATCTGCTTTTGCCAAAACACTTGCATTTTTTGTTCTAGTGAACGAAAAATAATAAACTTGGTATTTTTATAAAGCTAATAAGAGGGCCTATAAAGTAAAATCATTAAAAAATTCGTTAATTTTTGGCAAAATTCACAATTTTAGGGTAGTCGGATACCTTAAAAACCCTTATTTAGATATTGGAATTTTATCTATATGTATCATACAGTCCTTATGAAGACAAGCAATTCAGAATACAATCAACTTTTTCATGAATCTTTGACGAATTGATAATCATAAATTATATAAATGGAAAGGATATATTTTCTGAAAAAATAGCAGTAGAAAAAAGATGTAATTTGTCGGAAAATTCTCTGTTAATAAAAAAAAAGAGAAATAGTGCAATTCAGGTAGTTTTTGGAAAGTTTGCAAAGAAAACGTTAGATACTAGTAAATTAAATGTTATTTTCTTATTATCTATAATATACATTTTTTGAAAAACAATATTTTAAAATTTTTTATACCTAACTTCTTGTACACGTTTCAAGAACCAATGAGATATAAAAATTCAGGATCACCTATATTTAAATAAAAAATAATTAGAAGCAAATTAAATCAGTTATCTTAGTCATATGAAGTTGAAAAAAATATTGTTTGAGTTTTTGTTCCTTATAAAATTTCAGATTATCACAGTTCACTATAAAACTCAGTACAATTAAAATAATACGAAGTATCAAAAATGGCATTATATTGCTTATGGACCTGAAATAAATAAGATAAGTTTTTAATTAAGATTATTTATCCATTTATAATTATTTATTTATTTCCTAAATTAAATAGCTTAAATTATTTAAAATGCATTTAAGATAAAAATGTGCATATAAAGACAACCAAATTGAAAAGGTTTAACTATCAAAACCCAAAAGAAAAATTTTGTAGAAATAAAGTATTTACAATTCTCTGAGTTGGTCTTATATTTGTTATCAAATCACGTTTAAAGAATGATCAATTAAATTTAGCATTTAATTTACATTATCCTTCGAAAGGAGTGTTACATATCGTACAACACAACTTATCCCATTAATTTTTTTCTCATTCTACTATGTTTCAAATGTTGCTATCAAAAGTAAGACCATTTTAGCTATGAGCAGTTTTCGATGTTTCTTGGAAATTTAAGTCATAAATATTTCATGATTTCGTGTCAGAAATATTCCACGAGATGGAAATAAAAGCTGATTTAATGTTCCTTTTTTAATATTCCTGAGAGAAATATGTAGCTATTTATTATTTTTCTGTTTTACTTCGTAGAAACACAGAATCCAAATGCAAACATTTTTAAAATTTTATGTTCTATCTAACATTATAGTGTTTCGATGGGTTTGAGCCACGTGAGCTGTGGCACCAGACCTTTTAATTTTGAACCACTTCAAATGAACTCAATCTGATACCCTAATAGTATCTATACAACTTAAAACAAACTATTCCTACCAGTAAATTTGTGTTAAGAATCAGTAAATATCTTTTTAAACACTTTAAATGAGACCTTTTTATTTTTATGTAGCTGATTTATATATATGTAATAAAATTTTGGTGGAAAAGATAAAATTTTAAATTTTGTTTAATAATACAAAGATACAACCCCTCCGTTTTCTGCACCCCCCTCCCCCAAAAAAAGTAATAATTTTTTCACACAATCAAACAATTTAAATAGCTTGGTCAGGGATAAAATTTATAACCTCAAAATTTGGGCAGTCGTTTAAAAGAAAATTGAACAGATTCCCAAATTTGCGATGAGAAAAATAAAAAACAGGCATTTAGACCAATTGAAAAAGAGTGTTCTTTAATTTTCAAAAAAAGGGAATTTGGATTTTTTTATGGAGCTTAAAAATTTAAAAGTTAATACAAATACCAAATACCTGTGGTTTTCTTAATGAATTATTCTTCTTAATTATGAGATGTGGAAAAACAGTTTCCAGGGCGTTAAATGAATTACCATAACCATTTGTTGTAGTTGTTATCTTTTGTCCATACAGTGCTAGGCTCGCACATGCAGTGAATCCATCAAATGGCGCCGAAGATATCATCAAATGCTTATTCCCATAAGCATTTGATGACATGAAATGCTTTATCCAACACTTTTTCAAAATGTTTGCACTAAGCGATAAATAATTATTAGCCAATTACACAAAAATATATTTAAAAAAGTTGAAAAGTTAATATTATGATATAATATTTAATATTAAATGTAATTTCTAAATGATAATTGATATTATATGTATTTTTGTATAATCTAAAATTCAAAAGTTAAAATTTTCATGGAACTTTTTTTAATCGTTTAAGGACACAATCGATGTCAAAAGATCGTTATTGAAAACAATATTTGTCCTTAAAATTTCCTTTTATTGATTCACAATTTTGAAATATCGATGCATTTATCTGTTGATGATATGAAATAAAAAAAGGAACAATCAGTTTTTTTAATTAACCCCTTGATGGTCGCATAATTTTGAAGAAAACCGTCATAAAAGTGCCTATTTTTTTGTTCAAGAAAATTATATAAAACTAAATGTAAGTTCAATTTGTGTATTTATCTTTGAATTTTGGGTACATTTTTAGCTAGAAATACGAAAAATTATTTTTAAGAAAAGCCAACATTTAGGGTTATTATGACTGAAAGTTGGTTTTCCGGCCAAGTGAAAAATTAAAAAGCATGCGTTTTAAACATTAAAGGATACTTTTATTACATTTATGCACAATGTAAATTTTTCAGTATTTTTTTCTTGTGAGATAAATTTCAAAGCATGAGCCCGGAAATATCACGGGCACGAGAAATAGATAGAGGGAGAAATTTCACCCCGTGATATTGACGGGAGCGAGAAGGAAGGGGTTAATGACATTGATTCAAAAAAATACCTGATATTGTACTGAATAAAAAATAAAAAAGTGAAGTATTAAAGTAAAAACGAAAATTAGGAAGAATTAATATTAGACAAATGAGTCGCTTGCAAGAAATGTCTAGTACATTTCCCCCTAACAGTTTTTTCCAAATTCTTTTGAAGATAAGCACAGAAATCGTAAGAAAATTTTGCATATGGGCATATCAGGTCATTTTAGCATAACGCTATAAATAAATAGATATCCTGGTCAAACGATTATTTTTAAAAATTAATAGTTACGTTAATAGATATAAGAGTGATCCCTTTCGCAGTATCGATTTTATCTAGTTACGAAGAAAATTAGGAAAGTTATTTAGAGGTTTCTTTGTTTATGTATTTATTTATGGATAGTAATACATTACAACAGTATTTATACGTTTACAATCGTATTAGAGCAACTCAAGAGTTATTTGTGATTGACTATATCTTATTGATTGTTTATTGATATATCGCGTTTGAAGATGAGGGCTGTTTTTGATGGATCTCATAGTTCTTAACCATAATCAAGTGATACGAACGACACACGAGCTGGCATCTTATTCTCGAAACTTTTGCACTACGTCAACGTGAGTGCTTTGAGCCTCGACAGACTTAACACACAGCAGTCACAAAATTCGGAGATAATTGATCTTTCAATTTTGAATTATGGGTCAGAAGGACAACTGAGTAGTGAGTACTGAGTATGAGCACCGAGTATAAGTACTGAGTAGTGAGTACCGAGTATGAGTACTGAGTAGTGAGTACTGAGTATGAGTATCGAGTATGAGTACTGAGTAGTGAGTACCGAGTAGTGAGTACCGAGTATGAGTACTGAGTAGTGAGTACCGAGTATGAGTACTGAGTAGTGAGTACCGAGTATGAGTACTGAGTAGTGAGTACTGAGTATGAGTATCGAGTATGAGTACTGAGTAGTGAGTACCGAGTATGAGTACTGAGTAGTGAGTACTGAGTACTGAGTAGTGTGTACGAGTATGAGTACTGAGTAGTGTGAGTACCGAGTATGAGTACTGAGTAGTGAGTACTGAGTATGAGTATCGAGTATGAGTACTGAGTAGTGAGTACCGAGTAGTGAGTACCGAGTATGAGTACTGAGTAGTGAGTACCGAGTATGAGTACCGAGTATGAGTACTGAGTAGTGAGCACAGCTCTCTTTTCCCACATCTTAGTATCAGTACAATTCAAGCTTTTTTCCGTCATTCGCTTTATCGTGCTCTTTCATTTGGACACACACACACAGGAAAATTCTTTTAAAAAAAATAAACAATAAAAAAAGTTGTCAAATGTACCTACTGGTTTTTCTTGTAGCTATTTAATATGTTTCTTCTTATCGTAATAAATATTAAAAAAGTATTAAAATGCCTGCCTTACAAAAACAAAAATTACTTGGATTTTTTTCTGTAAAAAACTAAATACCTAATCTTCATGCCTCTTTTGTAGCAGCACTTACTACAAAAATTAATTTTTTATTTTATTTTTCCTTTCATCTATATACCCGAGAACATCTTTTCCTCATAGGTAGGTTTTGAAATTCTGGGGAAAGACATTTCGATTTACCCTATTATACAATATTAAAGCTTAATATATAGTAAATTGATTTTGCTAATGATGGTACGATAATAATGTTTATTTTACCTATATCCATGCTTATCTCAAACTATCACATTATGCAAAATTCATAATTTTTTCCTTAAATATTGCTCTTCAGTAGAATATTAAGAACCCATATGCTCTCTTCATATTTCATCGCAGAAAAATAAATGATCTCCATATGAAATCAGAGCGAGGAATCTCATTTTGATGCAATCATAAAAATTCTATGCATAGCAAAATTGCAAAATTTTCTAAAATTAGTTAAATAATATCACTATTATAATATGCTTATGCACCGAAGTAGAGAACACAGTAAAAAGTTAATATACTTTTTAAATTTTTATAATTGCATATAGTTTTTGGCCAAAGCGAAATGGTTTAGTTGGTTATAAAATAAGTTAAAAATAGTGAAATATGTATATAAATATAAATCATAATAGAACAATAACATCTAAAGCAAGGGTCAGTAACCTTTTAGATGTGGTGCGCCAAATCGATCTACCACTATTATTCAGCGTGCCACACAGAAGGACATTTTTTAAAACAATTCCAGTCCCACGATAATGCATGCAGAATTAGGGAATAGGGGTCCATAATATAGATTTACAGTTCTATTATATAATAATTTTGCATCATTTTAAAAGATATTTTTAACACAAAAATAAATAGCATAAAATATAACTACTTCTTAAACAAAAATAAAAAAATTAAAATTGTGTGCATATATTATATATTTTTAAACATATTTATTAAAGTAAGAAAAAGAAAACATAAATCTAAGTATTTCCCTTCATTATATTTAAATAAAAACTTTCATTGGAACATAATGCTTGCACCGCTCTACTTTCATATCGCAAAATCAGGGATGTAATTTGTGACTTTAAATCTGACACGATTCTGAGCATTCAATTGTTAAAAAATTTCCTTGTTGATTCGAAATATTTTTCATGTGAGGAAAGATTTTTTACTAAGATATGTAGAACCAAAAGCGCGAAAAGCAGAGTACATGCAATTTTCTCTCTTCAAACAATTAAATCTCTCCAGAAACGACATTCAATAATTTACAAAACGACTGTAAATCTATCTTTCAGATTTAGTTATCTTTCAGATTTTCCGAAAATGTCCATGATTCTGAAGATGTTTTTCAAATAAGGTCCATACATTCAAAAATTGACAAATTTGAAGAGTAGTGCAGAATGTCATGGAGAATTGATACATGTCGTACACGTGCCATAGGTTGCCGACCCCTGTTTTAAAGTGACCTGGCTCTCTAAATTACCGTGCAAAAGGAAAATATGTACTTTTGTTGTTGCTATTACTAAACTGACAAACTTCTAAATAACAAAACAATAAACTTTTTCTGTTTTTTTTTTTATTATTATTATTATTTTTACTTTCAAGAGATAAATGTATCAATCTTTTTAAAGTTACTATAATCTAGAATTGATTGAATTTCAGATCTGCTTTTCAGCAACAAAAGTAAAAAAGAAATGCACTTTCATAGAATTTATTTCGAAACTTTTACTGTCGCATTCATTGTGCTGTGAAACAAATGAAAGTTCTGAAGCTTTTAACCAAAGCACTCAAAAAGTTTTAAAATGTTCCATTGTTACTTCATTTCAAGGAAAATATCTTACCATTTCCTACTTAAATGAGAAAAATTTATTTTTGACGTATTTGTGAAGGTTTTCTCGGCATTTTCAAAGTTAACAAAAAAAAAATATCTTTTTCCGATGTCTTTTGCTGATGAAAATCGCTCCCAACATAGGTTATGAAGATACTGGAGGACGCTAAATTGCAAAAAGCCGCTTCAGATTGCCTGTTAATTTTATAATTTTCACATATCTTGAGCTTCTAAATTTAATTGGAAAATTTAAAATAATGAAAAAGTTCAACTTATTTTAAAACTATGATTGGGGGCTACTTTTTCGCCCAAAATACAAGTCAGAACGAACAATTTGCTTCGAAAACAATTATGATAAATAACAACAGAATATATGGCAATTTTACAATCTAAATTGAAAAATAGATTTACATTAGTATTGCATATCTTTGAAAAACATATTGTTTAGTATTTTTGCTTGTGGGTGTTGGTGAATACATTTTATTTTCCGTCGAAATTGAAAATAGTAATAAAAAGGAAAGAATATTATAGGATCCATGCTGGATTAAAACTCACGACTTGTGTATTCGCAAGCAAGTAACATACCACTAGACAAAAATGATCACTCCGGTCCGGAGGTTTGTTACTAACTTATTTTAGATACCACCACAGTAGTCTTCCATCAGTGAGTCGGTGAATAGGCGAACGAACGAGATATTTGTTGTTATGGCTAGCGTGTGAGTTGTTACTGTTAGGTCAAGTGAGTCTGACGACTTTGGTTGCTGCGTCGAGTGGGTCTAATGAATTTGCTTGCTCTTCTTGCGGGTAGATGGTGCCATGACAAATCAGAAAGTCTGCGGTTTTTTTTTCAGCCAAGGTCACCAATGTTCTGGATTATAACTCATGACCTATGGATTCGTAAGCACGTAACATACCACTAGACAAAAGTGATCACTCCTGTCGGAAGGCTGTTATTGGTTTATTTTAGATACCGCCATAGGATCTATTCCAATGGTTCCCAAAAAAATTGGGCCCATAGGTTCCTTTTTAAACCAAAAACTTTGCCATGAACCCCAAAGTGAAATAACTCTTTTTCAATGTATGATAGAAAAATTATAAATTTAACTCCGATGTCCTGAATGTGGTAAATGTTGACGTAAAAATAAAGTATAAATAAAACATCGTGCTGTTTGAAGTAGTATTCCTTCAAATTTTAGCTTTTGCATTAAAATATAGAAACACAATTATTTTTCAACGAGTTGGATGAACTATTGAGATAGTTATCTTCGTAACAATACTGCTTTCTTTTTAAAATTAAGATAAATGGGCTGCATTGACTTCATATATATTGGGATCACGCACAAAACAAAACTGAACCGTTGGTTAAATGCACAACGTTTGAAATGCTGATCGCGCTTCTGTCTTCAGAACGGAGCTAATAGCTATCACGTGTGGTCTTTCATTAATTAACAACATATATGACCAAGCTTTTTCTGAAATTTGGATCCTGACAGACAGCCGATCTTCCATCCAACATTTATCGAATGGGCCATCTATCGGTGACAGCCCCAGCAAGAATATTCTACACCTTTTTTAACAGCTTTCAGATCGGCATCCTATCCATTTACAGTGGATCCCTTCTCATGTTGGCCTGCTCGGGAACGTAGAAGTGGATGATCTTGCGAAGGCGGCTGCCAGTAATCCTGCCGACCCGGAAGACCACATGGTCCTTAGGTCGACCGAGATCTACTCCAGGGCTAAAGAATTAATATGTAGAACCTGGTTTGTCCCTCCTGTACACCCATGGTATTTTCAAAGACATCCTGGATCCTCCCTATCATTCAAGGGTTTCAGATCGTATCAGACGGCATTCTCGCGATTTTTGACTGGTCACCTGAGGTGCATGAATTTTGAAGGTGGCAAAAGAAGCTTCCCAATTTGCACCAAATGTGAGATCAGTCCTTTTTCTCCTCAGAACATTCTGCAATGTCTGGGGTTTTCATGTGAGAAGGCTGTTGCTTCCCCCTGCTGTTCTTAGACTTTGTGCAATTTTATGGTCTCATGGATCTGGTCTAGTTTCACTAGACCAGATGGGGATTAGTCCCACCACCACCATCACATTTTTATACTGCCATATTTTAAACAAAGTTGTTGAATATAGTGGTATGATTCCGTTCCCATTTGAACCTGCATAGATGACCGCAGCCACGATCGGCCCGACTTCCACTTGTGAGAGACGCTTATCATTACTTGTATTTTATGTACCTATCTAAAAAAATTTTATTCGAAAATCTTCTTAATTTCGCTGAAAATTTTTAACACGTTAAAATTATTACTAATTTAGTTTAACTTTTATAATAATGGAAATAAATGGCTTACAAAAATTTTACTTTATATTAAACCTTTCGCGGCCCCCTAGCGTTGTCCTCGCATCCCCAAATTAATTTTCCCCGTACCCCTCAGCATCATAAGGCACCCCCCAGAGGTCCGATTTTATGCATTTCGTGATACAAAACATTCACTTCAGACATTGATTTTCACTATCGTAAAAATAACTATTCTGAAAACATTTTGGCACACTTATACCGAATTTACTCGAATCTAAGCCGCGCTATTTTTCCAGTGTTAATGCTACTGAAAATCGGGTACGGCTTAGAATCGAAGGCATGGGGAATGAATCGAATGGGGAAAATTGAGTTTCCACCTCTTTCAAAAGAAAAAAAGTAGCGTCCATTCTATCCACATGAATCGATGGTAGACAGTGGCGTTACAATAACATACTTGTATATCAATATTTAATTTGAATACTGAATCCATCACTTTATACATAAACTTCAAATTACGATTTCAGTGCGATGTTTTCCAGCTAAAATTAAATATAATATATGCTAAAAGTAAATTAATGTGTCTTGTTCATTGATTTTATGTTAGCTAAGGAATTTTACGTATTATATTAGTTGCTACACAGGTATTCATATTAATTGATCAAAGTCTTAAATTACGTTGTCAGAAAATCCTTGATTCCATTTTATTCAAATATTTTAAAATATGTTTTTGTCTAGTATTAACTCCACATTGTGGAGCAAAACAGTAATTTTGCGTGATAGATCAAAAGTATTTTCTTATTCAGAAAATATTTTTATATTATTATGCATACTCGTTTAAAGTGTCCGACTACCCTAAAATTATGAATTTAGCCAAAAATTGACAAATTTTTAATGATTTTATTTTATATGTCATCTTATTAGCTTTATAAAAATACCAAGTTTATTATTTTTCCTTCACTAGAACAAAAACCGCAAGTTTTTTAGTAAAGGCAGATGCCACTACTTTAAGCAAGATGTCGCACTTTAAAACCCGTTTTACTCGAAATGTGTTTTTTGGAAAATTCTCAAACGGGGACAGGGATTGCTCAAAAAGTTTTGAAAAAAACTAACTGAAAATTTTTGTGTATGCCCTGCATAATAGTAGAAGTGTTTTAACATTCAGATTTATCAATAACTATTTTATTACAGAATTTACAGTCCCTTATGTGAATATAATCACTGTTTTTGTAAGCAATTTCATATAACAACTTCGATAAAGTGCTATAGTTTTTGTAAAAATTAAAATTTCTCATATCTTGAAGGTTATTTCAAACATGAATAGCAAAGCAACACATCAAAATTGAAAAATTGAAAGTTTGTATATAAACTGTTTGTACAGAATGGGCCCCGTTAATGTAATTTTTTGTACATTTTTACCAGTTTTTTCCCCCATTTTAGTAATAATAATTTATTTTTATCTTCTTAATTTTAGCATATTTTTCTGAAAATGTACTAAATAAATTTAAAAACTACAAAATAAAAAATCCCCATATCTCCATTTTTTATAAAAAAAGTTGTCGCGCAAGTAGTCGGATACCTTAAAAGAAAAAGAGAGTGTAAATATATAGATATGATACATTCTGAAATCGGTTAAAAATTGTTTAGTCTCTTGAGCTTTATATATAGGCTGAGAGAGAAAGAGAAAATATAAATATGTATGTAAGAAATTTTTGGAAGTTTGATTTGAAGTTGTGTAAACAAGACAGCATTACAAAAAGGCTGTCTTTATATACAAAGAGATGTTTAAATCTCAATAAAATTCGGAGAATTTATTTGCGAAAAGATTCAAAGCGCTTCTTCAGAGGGGCAAAAATTAAATAATAAATAAAAAGTTCATTTGAAAAGCAAAACTACTTATCTAGAAAGGCACATAAAAAATCCCTGTTAAAAATCCAATTGAGAAAGAAAGAAATCAATATTAGCTGTGGAAAACATATTACATTTCGTTTCTCTAGAATATGTATTGCTTTTTACTAAACTAAATTTCAAAGGATTTATGAATTTAGTGAAAAGTTTAAATTTGAATTGAATAAGTTTTGCAACGGTAAAACTCGCATAAACAAGTAATTTAAAAGTTAAGTCAATTCCTACTTTGGTCAACAAAGAAAAAAATTTTATTGTAGTTAATTTTTATTAATAGTTGCAATTAATAAAAATATTTATAACATATGACAGAATCACAATATTAAGGGACAAAATAGAAAACGATTTTCCATTTTCTTATCTATATATATAGTGTTAGACTATTTTTGTTTGTTTGTTCTATTTGTTCATTCATTAAATTTAATAATTCTAAGAAAATAGTATAGTAAAAAAGAAATCACGTTCTCAGAAATTATGCTATCTCAGGTGGGATTCGAACCCACGATCTTTGGATTAGAAGTCTAACGCGCTATCCATTGCTCTACATGGACACAACTAGCGACTTTTTTCTATATATGCTGTTGGACTATTATTTTTGTTAGTTAATATATTCATTCATTTTTTAAATTTACTTAAGAAATTGCTATTTAAAAAAAACTGTATTAACATCAAGTGTCATCCACTACAAGTTTTAAAAAATGTATTTAAACTTGAATGTATGAATAGAAAGTATTTTATTAACGATTGAAAATTTGAATACACTGGTGTCCAAAAGTTAAGCATAAATCGTAAAATGCGAAAAACATGGAGTAAATATTCGTAAAATTATTCCAAATTTCTTGCGGATATTAATTGGGTGAAGAAGAAGCAATGGGTTTATGCAAAACTTTTCAGTCGACTACGTCCTGCGCGAAACACCGGCGCATGTCGGAACGCGGAGAAACCGATTCACGCAGCATAGGCAGTTCAGACAAGTTTCGTGCAACTGCTGTGCGAAGGAACATTGTTAACCATCATGGTGGCACAAAGACGTCAATTGGATATGTTTACGAAAGAAAGAATCGTTGGAATGCTGGAATCCTCACGATCACAAACCGAAGTGTCTCGAATTCTGAATGTGGACCAGTCTGTGATCTCAAGACTTTGGCAGAGGTTTCAAAGAACGGGAGATGTTACCCGACAACCAGTATCAGGTCGACCAAGAGTCACAACCCCTCGCCAAGACCGATATCTTGTAATGAGTGCGTGACGTCAGAAGGGCACTACTGCCAGAGCACTGGGTTCGGCGCTCACAGTCGCCACAGGAATACGAATTTCGAGACTAACTGTTTACAGGAGACTCAATTATGCTGGCCTGTATGCCAGAAGACCAGCAGTTTGCGTTCCCCTCACGTCTGGGCATAAACGCGCTCGTTTGAACTGGAATTTGAAACTTCAACATTGGAGTGCGGGAGAGTGGGCCAATGTGATGTTCAGTGACGAGTCCCGGTTTAGTCTGAGTAGTGATTCTCGGCGGGTAACGACATGGAGAGAACGTGGAACACGTTTTGAACCAAGAAACATAACGGAAAGACATCATTTTCCACTAAGGAGAGTAATGGTATGGGCAGGCATCGTGATGGACAGCCGCACAGACCTCCATTTCTTTGACGCGGGGTCTGTGACTGCTCAAAGATACAGAGACGAAGTTCTTGAGCCTTATGTTCGCTTGTTTCGAGGTGCTGTCGGTCCTGACTTCATATTCATGGATCATAATGCGCCATGTCACCGAGCGGTGCTGATTGATGACTTCCTTGAAACGGAAAACATACAATGCATGTCGTGGCCTGCGAACTCCCCTGATTTAAATCCTATCGAGCATGTATGGGATATGCTCGGGAGACAAATTGCAGCCCTTTCGCATCCACCAAGCTCCGTTACAGAACTGAAGAGAGCTCTCCAAGAAGCTCGGAACCGTTTGAGCCCACAACTCATTCATCATCTCATAGCAAGTATGGTCGCTGTGCAGCGTGCCTGGCTGTCAAAGGTGACCACACGCCTTATTAAACTGCAGCATCAGTATTTTATTTAATGTTTTCTTTCATTTTTTGTTTGAAGTGTGATTCCTTGCTATGCTCAGTTTTCTTTCAAACTGCTACTTTGGATAATAAAACTAATTATTATCATTCTTTTGGTTTGGTTCCTTATTTTATAACCATTTTACTCTTGCTTATCACGTTTCCCGCCATTCTGATTTACAGTTCTTTCTTTAATCACATAATTATCAATTATGCTTAACTTTTGGACACCAGTGTATATATATATGTATTGTCACGTTGGTCGAGGCTTGAGGATTTTATGCAAATCAGTCACAAGGAACAAGACAGCTCTTTACGAGCAAGGAGAATTTACTGTCACATAAACAATCCTTGAAATACAGGATTCTACAGCAATATTTACTGAATAAATCTCAGAAAGTCTTCACTCCTTCAACAGCACTCAGACGCAATTATTAGAGTTTTAAATTCACGTATATAAAAAATTATTCACGTGCTCTGCTCGTCCTGTTGAATAGCCGAGCTAATCAGTAATCACGGTCAAAGCATGTCTACTAATCGCTAGTCAAAACCAGAATGACTGATTGGCGAGCATCTTCGTATCTATAGGTCAGGCGGATCCTTCGAGAAAGATCCGCTTGCGTCATAGATCGTGAAATTAATGGATTTCTCCACTAATTTCTGAAAGAATTCATAGGGTCCCAAACTCGCTAAAAATGATGGCAACTTGGCTCTATCTCCAAGATTTTGTCAAGTTCCCAATGAATCGTCATTTTAACGTAAGGCCGGCGTTGCTTGCGAATATTACAAATTTAACATAAAATAGATAAAAAAAAGAGTAATATAAATGCATTACACATCCAAATACAAATTATTTATACTGTTTTACTCAATATATACATATATACATATACAGGGTGTCCCAAAACACCCGCATAAACTCTGCACAGCTAGATTCCTCATTGGGAGTACATAAAAACTGCCCAAATAAGCATTCCTGTACGATCCATAGTTTACGAGAAAAATACGAAAAACAAAGTATGACGTCACTTCCGGTGCAAGAAAAAACTTTTTATTGGATATATACACAACAGTATTTGCATATCTTTCCTGACGATAATGTTTAAAACGTTCGTCGCGCATGTCGCGTCATGCATGCGCGCGCAATGAATCAATAAACAATCATTTTAAACAATACCAATTTTCATCCTCGGTTTTTCCACATAAGCCGCCATTGAACTGGTATTTAAAAGGCTGCATCTTGCAGCTGCCGGTAGTCTTCGTATGATGGCCATGTATTCCGTTCGTGACTACTGCGACATGCCTTGTGACTACTGCGACATGCCATCTCAAAGAACTGGTGTATCGAGACGTAGTGACAACACAAATGGACTTAGTTCCTCGTCTGCATGCTGCTTGTACTTCGGTGGACCCCACGATGCTGCGACGTGTGATGACAGCCAATCCACGGCGTGCTCAAGCCTGCCTCAACATGCATGGTGGACATTTTGAACATCTGCCTTAAATTGTGCATATACTGCTGTTGTTATGTTCAATAAAGTGTTTTTTTCTTGCACCGGAAGTGACGTCATACTTTGTTTTTCGTATTTTTCTCGTAAACTATCGATCGTACAGGAACGCTTCTTTGGGCAGTTTTTATGTACTCTTAACGAGGAATTTAGCTGTGCAGAGTTTATGCGGTCTCGTTTTGGGACACCCTATATATATGGCTCTGTTGAACATCTGTGTGATAGATTAGGTAGTGTAACTATAGTGAGTTGGTGAGAAGAGCGAATTTTTCAGAACTTGTAAGGTTGGAAAAAGAACGATATATTTTTTGCAGTAGTAGATATAGAGAGTAGCAAATAGCAGAACACCATACAGTCGGTTTTTAACATGATGTCTCAATATTTTCGCAGATTCATGGTTATCAAGTAGTCTTGTTCGGATCTTCTGGGGATGAAATTAGTTGACGTGAAATTTACTTTTCTTACTTTTGTCAAAATTTCTACCAGCTTTTTTTTTAACATCAAATCGACAGACGGTCAATAATTTCAATATCAGTGAATAACTAAAATTTTAACCTCCTAACAATTCTGCAAATTAAAATTCGAAGTACATAGCAATATCTTATAGTTATATCTGAATGCTAGGTAAGTTACAGCCAAATTTAGAATACATTTTTCAATATCTTATGCACCGATATACGTTTCAAGCTCGTATATTTCTCGATTATTCACAAATTTTGAAATTTAAAATGACTTTTTCATTATGCTTAAATTGATCGATTTAAAAACTTGGAGGTCCCAAGAAATTTTTGTTCTATAGCAGTGCATCTCAAACTTTTGATATTCGCGACCTAATATTCAATCATAATTTTTATCGCACTCCCTCCATACAATAACAATGTATTGAATTCAATAATACTATTCTTTGACGCTAAAGCTACAATACAACTTTAAATTTTTAAGTGACACCGGCATATATATACGTCTCTCTCAGACAAAGCATTAATTTTCTGGACGTATATATACGTCTTTACAAAGTACGTCCTTTTCTGTGCATTGCTATCCATAAAATTATTCCGAAGGCTTTGAAATGCAATAAAAGACCTTGACAATGTTTGTGAAGGATTTACTTATTTCAGAGGATTTGCACCCTACCTCCTCGAAAAAAAACATCACATTAGCGTGTCTACGTGGAAAATTGGGAGCGAATTGGGGAGCGAATCACGTAACTTTTAATCGGCAGTTGAGGGATTAATTGTAAACCGTACAAATTATCAAGACAAGTGTTAATATAAACCCATGGGGTCACTGGTAATTATCAAACTTGTTGTTAACTTAGTATTGTTAAACTAATTATAAAATACATTGTACAGTACTGATACATGTATTATATTAGTGTAAATGTGTACTTTATTGTTTATTGCGTCAGAATGTATTTTGTTTTTTTACTTTCAGAAAACTGATAATTTTTTAAATAATTTTTTGTTTTTGGCTTTTCAATATGCTCTTAGAGTTATCACGCCCTCCTAGGGGGGGGCGCCCCCGCAGTTTAAGAAACACTGTTTTACAGAGATCAAAACATTAAAACACTTTTTATAGGATGCTAAAATGTAAAAACTCTATTTCTTCTTTTCATGGTACAGATATCAAAGCACTCAATAATTTACCGAAACAGTCATCGAGAGGAAACAGCACAATTTGCTCCAATCCTACAAGATTAAAGAAATAGTAATGTAATGCAATGAATTATCTCCTATGTCAGCCCATACACACTGCCGTATACATACAACAACAACTAACTTTCCACCAAGTGCTTTATTCCCTTTTAGTGCTTGACCATTTTCGTTCAGAGAAACAATCATTTAGTAGTCCGAGTACGTACTAGACTCAATCAATCCTCCCTATTTCTTACATGCTGAAGGAGCTTTAGTTGCTGAAGTAAAGTGTTTTTTTGAAGAACTTCGGAAATGACTTTTTTTGTATATGCTAGAGTAATGTAACTCTCTCGTCAGAGAGTAACTTTTCGCAACAAAGCATCCTGTGATTCGAATAGAATAATAATTTGGGTTTTCTTTGTTTTGTTTTTTGGTGTGGAGTTTGGGAAATTTCAATTTATTTTCATCGAAGTAGTTTGTTGAAAAGTTTTGAGTTCAAATTGATCATTATACTCTAATTTTTTTAAAGCAGATGTAGGCTTATCACTGATACCATACTTATTAGTAAAAGATTAAACGAAACTTAAAAGAAACCATGCATAGAAAAAGATTTAATATACAGTAGAACGTTGTTTATCCGAACGTTTACTATCCGGAGCATCAAATATCCGAACCAAAGTCCGGATAAGTTTTCGAACAGTGCAATGCTCAACATTTGTTTCCAGTGAGGCTTTAGTAAACATTTGCGTGGAATATTAGGTCAGTTTGTTTCCAAGTGAAGGGGTGTATTCGTGCTCTTTTGTTGAGTTTTGTTGATGTAGAATGGATGGCATGCGATGCAGAAGACTGTGTATTTCAAATGCTAAATAATGACGAGATAGTGACTTCCGTGCAAGAAGAATCCGACCTGTCGACGATGAAACGGATAAAGACGAGGACAACAACAATGAAAATAGCAAAGAGTCCCTCAAATGCTTAGGCGTTTTCCCTGTTAGAGAGAGCTATGGAGTAGTACGAACAACAATCAGAGTGCTGTCCTACTCAACTACTGCTGTTGAAGAGAATCAGAGACCTTGCAGTGAAAAAACTAAGGTGTAACATGGTACATCGAAAAATAAATGATTATTTTCCCCAATCAAGGTAAAATTGCAATATTTTGAACCTATTTGTCTTCTTCTTCAAGCACGTTTCCCGCATGTGAGGATTTTCAATATTTGTATAGTGTCCAGTATCGTATATTGCATGGATCGCATTCGGTTTTCGGTTATCCGAACAATCGCGTATCCGAACGGTGTCTGTTTCCAACTGATTCGTGTAAAGGACGTTCTACTGTAAGAGAAACAAGTTAGAAAAACTTTTTTTACAATTATATCTCTTACAGTTTTAGCAAATATAATTAAAAAGAAAATTTATTTCAATGCCTTAAGCGATATTACAGAAAACCACACCACGACAAATACACTTAATTCGTAAAATGAATTTGTATATTTTATTTAAATAGTTAATGCCCATCACAGGCATTTAAATTTGAAAATTTCGTTGCATCACATTTGTTTTGCGTAATTTTAATTTTTTTTTATGTTGGAGCAGTTTTATTTGTTTGGATATTCGTACCCTTTCCTAAGATTTCCTCTGTCTTCCCTCTATTTTGGTACATCAGAAGCCCGTTAACGTATATAAATGTTGTCAAATTCATTGTCACTTTATCTTATTAAACATGGGATCTTAATTATTGAAAAAAGGTCTGTAAATTTAAAAAGTATTTATTTAATAAAATATGTATGATATACAGTAACACCTCGACTTATGCTATCCCGACCTACGCGAACCCTGAGATACGCGATTTTCAAATCTTGTCGATTCTCTCTCTCTCTCTCTCATCTTCTTTTTTTCCGTCACTAAAACTCTTTTTTTTTTCAATATTGCCAGAGCCTAATGAAATTGGCAGTGAGATTGAAAAAGTTGTTGATCTTGCCAGGCACACACACAAATAATTTAAAATTGGATAGTGATGGCGTTCAAGAACTGATAGATTCCCAAAATGAGGAGCTGACAATTGATGAACTCATAGAAACGCATGAGCAAGAGCAAGACATTGAAGAACTTGGGTCAGTAGACCCAGTTCAATCAGAAGATCGAATGATGATTGGGAATTTGACACAGAAGGCCTCAGTTTAATTAAAAAAGGATTACAAATTTTGCTAAAAATATGTTCCGACGAAGGGCATACTTTTTCAACAAAACAAGAAATAAAAAAATGATTAGCATGCTTCGAGGAAATTTTGCGGAAGAAAAAATATCTTTGTGAGCCCGCAGAGACTGCTCGTTAAATTTTATGAAACCTTCTACATCAAAATAGCTTTGGTTTGCAACTTTGTATATGTGTGATCTAAGATTTTATGAACATTTTTTTTTAAATTATTCTTTTGTTTCGTCTCCGGTCTCGAGTAAAAATAATCTATATGTATTTATATGCGTATTATATGTATTTATATGTATTTTTATTTATGTATCTATATATATGTATTTAGTTATCACACAATGCCACTCATTGCGTAATTTCGAGGTATTACTGTTTATTTTGTTATGCTAAATTGAATGCAAAACTCATTACTTATGACTTGAAGGCATCCGACTACCCTAAAATTGTGAATTTTGCCAAAAATAGACAATTTTTTTATTTTATTTTATAGGTCATCTTATTAGCTTTATAAAATTATCAAGTTTATTATTTTCCGTTCATAGAACAAAAGCTACAAGTGTTTTAGTAAAAGCAGATGCATTACTTTAAGAAAGATGCCATACTCTCTCTTTAAAACGCGTTTTACTCCAAATGTGTTTATTTTAAAATGCTCAAACGGGGCTAGCGATTGCTAAAAAGGTTTTGAAAATAATTAATTGAATTTTTTTGTGTATGTTCGGTATAATAGTAGAAGTGTTTTAAACTTCAGATTTATCAATCACTGTTTTATCACAAAATTTATAATCCCTTATGTGAATATAATCACTACTTTTTAAGCAATTTCATACAATAACTAAGATAAAGTGGTCTAGTTTTTGCAAAAATTAAAATATCTCTTATTCTGAAGGCCATTTCGGAAATGAATAACACAACAAAACATCAGAATTGAACGATTGAAAATTTGTTCGTAAACTTTTGGTACAGAATGGGCCACGTTTATGTTATTTTTTGTACATTTTTACCCATTTCTTCCAATTTCAGTAATCATAATTTCATTTCCTCTTCTTAATTTTAGCATATTTTTCTTAAAATTTACTAAGCAAATCTAAAAACAACAACAAAATCCTCATATCTCCATTTTTTTTTTAAAAAAAGTTGTCGCAAGTAGTCGGATACCTTAAACACGAATCATTCAATTTCTTCAAGCGATAAAGATCACATGTTTGCTATTGCATATTTATCATGCATTCATAATTGATGCAATGTTCAGAACAATTAGAAAGCTTTAAAAATATTGATACCAAAATTTGGATAAAGTGAAATTTTGTTGATTTTTCATAAGATTACTGTTGTTTGAAATTATAAATACAAAATATGCACGGACAAGCAGTAATCACATTTTATTCACTCTGACTGTCGGCAAAAAAGAAATGCACACTCGATATGCATCACAAAAATGAGCAAAAAAACGCCGTTTTCATAGTTGAAAATAAATTTTAAAGAAAAAGGGAGTGCTTTTCATTGACTGCAACTATTGTAACACATTTATGAACCATGGATTCAAAAACAGCTTATCAAGAAAAAACTATTTCCTTCCTGTAGACGAAAGAAGCTTTAACGAATTATCTGAAAATGATAAGCGACCAGCAGGACTTTTTTTTTCTTGTAAATTATATCCGAATTTATTTACTTGAGGGACGTACTGAACAATATTTATTCGAAGGATTTCCTCGCAGAAAGGGAACTCAGTCATTAACTAAATACAATGCGATCTCTGGAGTTATCTTCCATAAAAGTAAATTCATCTTCTATTATTGAAGCTTAAAGGACCGTAATAGCTTTGAGAGTCATCCCTATATCGCTAAGCCACTGGTAATTCAATCCCGATTATGTGAAAATTGGACAAAATCATTCAATGAAATACAAACCTTCCATCAAGATCCCTCGGATATTGTGATGCACAAATCGAGGATTATTCCAGTTATGCCGTTAAATAGATTCTGAGCCTGCTATTGTTAACCCTTTGAATTTCAATATTAGATATTAAATACTTTGGATTTTCCACCCGTTTTTCCGAATTTATACTCCAGTAACTCTAACAGTACACTATTCAGTATACAGCAAAGAGGGAAGGTCATAGATTAAATGTAAGTATTTGTCTATATCAATGGTCTTCAAAATTTTCAACTCACGGAACCCCTAGAATTTGAGAGTGTTTTCGTGGAACCCCTAGAACTAAAATACGCTTTCTTAGAACCGCATTCCACATACATATTTAGCAGAATATATCTCAAATTAATATTTAAAGTATGCTAACACGTTATATATACTTTACGTAAAGGCAATTAAAAAATATTGCATTTATTATTAAAAAATTGTTATCTAATTTTTTAATATAATTTAAACATTAATAATATTAATTTGTGATCCAAATGTCACCTAACCATGCATTGTATTTAGTAACTGGGATTTGTGTTCCCTTTATTTTCAAGCAAAGTCTAGGACAATTGAGATTAAATGCAATTGCATTATATATTCTGAGTTTAATTTGTTTTTATACTTTGGTTTTGTGGCCACTTAAGTTGAGAAATATATTTTTTTTAAACACAATGTTCTGAATAGCATTAAAATATTTATACCTGTGTGAGAAATCCCGTGTATTTTGCATGAATTTGCAACTTAAAACTTAGAAGCTGTTCTTGCTTAAATTGAGATTTTAACATGGAATCTGTTGATATGCTGATAAGTTGTTTCCTCGCCATTATTATAGATGTTTTTCCCACAAATGCAAAAAGGTGCATTTTGCATTAGAAAACTATTTAGTTTTGCAAGACATTATGCTAACTTTCAAGAATAGAATTATCTCATGGAACCCGAGATAGTAAACAGTAGAATATTCACATTTTAGTAAGAAGTATTTACATAAGGATAAAACGCGTTTAAAATTCTTTTATTCTATTATAATAAAAGTTTAAAAGGCGTTGCAAAATAAAGTTATTATATGTAAATAAAATTTTCAGTTTAAAAAATGTGGGGATGAGCTTTAGATACTTGTAACTATACAAACTTCATAGTGAACGTAAATCCATTTTGCATATATATTTATTTCTTCTCGTTTTTTTTTATTCGTGGAGCCCCTGGGTATGCCTTGTGGAACCCCAGTTTTCCGCGGAACACAGTTTGAAGACCACTGGTCTATATATAAAAAAGGATGTTTGTGAATGACCTTGCTTCACTCCAGTGCCGTTCTACCGATCATTATGAAAATTGGTATGTATATGTATTTTTGTGCTATCCTCTTTGTTGCAGCTCTCCACCAAGTGGTGTTACAGTATATCCATTTCCATTACACTGTTTTTTTAGATATTTTGCATTATATATTTATACTAGGATCTTTTAAAACATTTTTCCTTTAATCTAGAGCAGTGGTCAGCAACATATGGCACGCGGTACAATTCTCAGCGGTTCTCTGCACTACTCTGTAAATTTGTCAATTTTTGAGTGGATGGAAGTCGATAAATTTGTAATGGACCTTATTTGACAAACATCTTCAGAATTATGGGCCTTTACAGAATTACAAAAAAAAATTAAAAGATAACTGTAAAGATAAATCTACAGCTACTTTGTAAATCATTGAATGTCATTGCTTTAAAGATTTTATTATTTGAAGAGAAAAAAATTGTACGTATGTACTCTGCTTTCCGCGCGCGCGCTTTTGGTTCTACATATCTTTATAAAAAATATTTCCTCACATGCAAAGCAATTGTTTACCAACTGGATGTTCGAAATCCTGTCAAACTGAATCACAAATTATACCTCTGATTTTGCTATATGAAAGTAGAGCGGTGCAGGCACTAGGTTCACATTAAAATTTTTATTTATCTTTTTATTTAATTGTATGAAGGGAAATACTTATATTTTACGTTGTCTATTTATTTCTTATTTTAGTAAATAGTTTAAAAATACATAATATATGAGTACAATTTAAATTGTTTTCACTTTTGCTGAAGAAATAGCTCTATTTTATGCTGTTTATTTTTATGTTAAAAAATATCTTTAAATGGTACAAAATTAATGTATAATAAAACTGTTTATTTCTAAACTTTTGATCTCTATTCTCTAATTCTGCATGCATTATCACGGGAATCGAATTGATTCAAAAATGTCCTACTGTGTGGCACGCTGAATCCTATTGGTAGATTGGTTTAACATGCCACAGCTACACGGTTGCTGAACTCTAATCTAGACCATGAATCATATTACCCTGGTTTGTTTACCAAAAAAAAAAGAAGAAAAATCATGCGAATAAGGGTTAATTTATCACTAATTGTAGGATGTATACACCATGTCTGTGTACTTCTATAAGTTTGACTTGTAGCTTTTTATAAGTTTCACTTGTATGTAACGGAATCTTTGAACTCGATTTTTACCCACTTTAAAAGGTCAGATTAATTCGAAATTTTGCACACACTTGTCAAGAACCGATGACAACACAATAATTTAATAATTTTGTTCCATTGTCCTTATTAGGATCGTCAGGAATAACGATTAACAGATTTGGTGACAATTCCAGATACCACTTCCAGATTTGGCGACTTATTGCATGTACCATTTTCAGATGTGGCGACTTGTTGCATATACCACTTTCAGATCTGGCGACTAATTCCAATTATTTTTCCAGATTTGGTGACCAATTCCAGATTTAGCAACTAAAAGATTAAGGTGTTAAAGTCTGTGGTTTTTAGAAATATAACCAACAAAAAAAATGTGTGTTCTTTATGTGAGAAAGGGTAGGTTGGGTGCGTCGCAATTCCTTACCATAATATAAACATTTTTCTGAAAAGGAAATATAAAAAAAAAAGACTCCTGCATATGAAAAAGAAATGTATGTTCTAATTGTTAAATATTTTTTGTTTTTATAAAGCAATACGTTTAGAAGTGATAACACCATTGACACTTAATATTACGATGTTTTTATTAACTCGCTTTCTTGATTGTCTGTCCGGGTGGAATTTTGTAATTGATTTTAAGCTGACTTTCCGATGAGCTAGAGACTTGAAAGTTGGACCATAGCTCAGAAGTGGATGACTATGCATGAAAATGTGGAAAAAGAAAAGAAAAAAAACGAAAATGTGGTATTTTATACTTTTTAGTCTGTGATAAAAACATGGTACATAAATTTTTTTTAATAATTCCAACTTTTTCTTCGAAACACACTTTTATTAATTTGACCTGTATGTATAGAGACGTAATCTTTGAAATATAACGGTATCTTTAACGAAAACGTGCGCCGTAAGCGAAGAGAATAAATGCCCTCAGACCCTTTAATTAATATCCATTGAAGAGCAAGACTAATTCCAGCAGCCACGTAATTCCGGCTCCAAATATCAAACTCAAGGATAAATTCAACAATAAATAAATATGATAGTTTAAAAATCTAAAAAAAACACTCTTTTATTGTAGATCAAACTAAAAAATGAAAAATAAATTATAGTTTTTTTTAAAAAACTAAAAAACACGCTTTTATACGGAATCGAACTAAAAAGTAAAAAAAAATAATTCTTTAAGAATAAAAGGATTAACGAGAAAATTAATGTCATTGGGGTAAAAGCATGGAGTGCTTTGTACAACATTTTTATACTAACTCTGCATTTCAGAAGAGAAGTAAAAAATTATTACAATTGGTTTTGAGCACCCCACAGTTTTACCCAATGACATTAATTTTCTCGTTAGTCCTTTTTTTCTATTAAGAATTATTTTTTCTTACTTTTTAGTTCGATTCAGTATAAAGTGAGTGAGTGAATATTTACGTTCCACAATTCAGCTACACGAGGGCTTTTGGCGACGGTCCGCGTAATTTTGAACCATGGTCAAGTGACGCGGACGACACCTGACCTGGCACCCCCTCTCCTAACTATTACACCAACGGGAGGACGTTTGAGCTCTCGACAAATTTAGCGTGCATCGCTTCCCTACACGGCGGGTCTTCAATGGTACTGGGGTCGAACTCATGACACGCTAGCCATTATCCGATGCTTCGACCGCTTGGCTACCACGGCCACCGATTCAGTATAAAAGCGTGTTTTTTAGTTTGTTTTATAAACTATAATTTTTTTTTAATTTAACCTTCTTATAAAGAAAAAGACACAAGCTAATGTTTTTCTGACATAAGGCATTTTCTGCTGAGAGCATACAAATGTGCAACCTCAGCGACAACTATCACTTATATACTCATCTTCTCAACCAAACAGTTTAATCTAGGTAAAATCACAACGCCCGCTTAACTCGACTTAACTGCTTAGTCGTAAAAGAACTGATTGTATACACTTCGCCTTAGTGTTCGTCTAAACGACGAACCGATACTTATCCCGAGTTAACCTTACTATTTAATGCTACATTTCCCGGGTTAAGTTGTATGAGACACTTCTGTAAACAGAACATTGCTTTGTTTATCTTCCTCTCCAACGAGATGTTTTTTCCTCCTGTGAGGTAGCTCGTAATCCAGACCAAACAAAATAAAAACCACCAGTTTCCGGGCATATTATCTAAAATGATAAGTTCAGTTTCTACTGGTTTGAATCGAAGCCTTTGTGCCGGTAGTTCCTTTAATGTATTAATGTATCCGACTGGTTGCGACAACTTTTTTTTAAAAAAATGGAGATATGGGGATTTTTTTGTTGTTTTCGATTTGTTTAGTACATTTTATGAAAAATATGCTAAAATTAAGAAGAGAAAAAGAAATTATTATTACTAAAATGGGGGGGAAATGGGTAAAAATTGACAAAAAATAACATAAACGCGGCCCATTCTGTATCAAAAGTTTATGAACAAATTTTCAATTTTTCAATTCTTTTGTGTTGCTTTGTTATTCTATTTTGAAGTGACCTTCCGAATAAGAGATATTTTAGGCTTTACAAAAACTAGAGAGCTTTATCTTAGTTGTTATATGAAATTGCTTTAAAAAAAACAGGGATTATATTCACTAGCTGTATAAAAATACCAAGCTTATTATTTTCCGTTCTCTAGAACAAAAACTACAGGTGTTTTAGTAAAAGCAGATGTCATTACTTTAAGCAAGATGCCATACTTTAAAACGCGTTTTACTCGACATGTGTTCTTTTGAAAATGCTCAAACAGGGCCAGCAATTGCTCAAAAAGTTTTGAAAATAATCAGCTGAAATTTTTTATGTATGTTCTGTATAATAGTAGAAGTGTTTTAACCTTCAGATTTATCAATTACTGTTTTATTACAAAGTTTACAGTCCTTTATGTTAATATGATCAGTTTTTTAAAGTAATTTCATATAATAACTAAGATAAAGTGCTCTAGTTTTTGTAAAAATTAAAATCTCTCTTATCCTAAAGGTCATTTAAAAATGAACAACATAGCAACACATCAAAATTCAAAAATTGAAATTTATTCATAAACTTTTAGTACAAAATAAGCGGTATTTATGTATTTTTTTTTTTTTTTTTTTTTTTGTAATTTTTACCAATTTTTTTCCATTTTAGTATTAATAATTTCTTTTTCTCTTCTTAATTTTAGCATATATTTCTTAAAATATACTAAACAAGTCTAAAAACCACCAAAAAATTTCCCATATCTCCATTTTTTTAAAAAAAAGTTGTCATAAGTAGTCGGATACCGTAAGTCGGGGTATAATTTTGCATATTGTAAATATATATAAATTATTTTAGTTGGCGCCGGAGACAAACGAAAATGTTTAGGAAATGTATCAAGAAATCTTAGATAACACAAGTACAAAATCATAAACCAAAGTTATTCTGATGTACAGAAGGTTTCATAAAATTTAAGTAGTCTCTCCGGCGGTGAAAGATTTTTTTTTCTCCCGGAAAATTTCCTCGTAGGCTGCTAATATGCAGTAGAACGTCGTTTATCCGAATAATTGGACCGGGCACCTTCGGATACGCGATTGTTCGGATAACCGAAAACTGAATGCGATCCATGCAGTATATGATACTGGACACTATACAAATATTGAAAATCATCACATGTGGGAAACGTGCTTGAAAAAAAGCAAAATAGGTGCAAACTGTAGCAATTTTACCTTGATTGGTGAAAATAATCACTTTTTTTTGGCTGTACCATATTATACTTTCGTTTTTCAATGCAAGGTCTCTGGTTCTCTTCACAGTAGTTGAGTAGGACAGCACACTGATTGTTGTTCGTACACTCCATAGCTGTCTCTAACGCAGAAAAGCGTCCGCATTTGCTACTTTCGTTGTTGTTGTCCTCGTCTTCATCCGTTTCATCGTCGACAGGGTGGATTCTTCTCTTGCACGGAAGAAACAATTTCGTCATTATTTAGCACTTGAAATCCATAGTCTTCTGCATCGCATGCCATCCAGGTTTCTACACCAACAACACTCAACAAAAGAGCACGTATACACCCCTCACTTGGAAACAAACTGACCCAATATTCCGCGCAATTGTTTACGAAATCACATAACTGAAATTCCCCAAATATCCCTCACCTTGGGTTTTCCAGTCACTTTTGGCCTCTCGTGAAACAACTGTTGAGTATTGCATTGTTCGAAAACGTATCCGAACTTTTGTTCGGATATTTGACGCTTCGGACAAACGACGTTCTACTGTAAATATATTTTTTACTCCTTCTTTTGTTGAAAAAATACGCTCTTCTTTGGAATCCGAATTTTCTAAAGTGTGTAACCCTTTTTCAATTAAAAACTGAAGTCTCTTGTCAAATTCCAACCATCATTCGATCTTCTTATTGGACTTGGTCTACAGACTTAAGTTCTTCAATGTCTCGCTCCTGCATTTCTATGAGCTCATCAGTTGTCAGCTCCTGATTGTTTAAATCCAACAAATCTTGAACATCATCACTATCTACTTCTAATCTTGTTTGACTAGATCCGATATATTACTAATACTTCTAATATCTCGTCTACCACGCTGTTGCTTCACATATTTGGTAATTGGTGCATTTCTTAACTTAGGTAGTTGAAATTGTGTCGTTGTTGATAATTGTGAAATAAAGTTTTTTTGAGTATGGCTAATCTTTTTTCCGACTCTCTCACACTAATGGATAGCACGGGCCATCCATTACAATGTGAAAACCTCTAATTTTGTACTGTTCATTTTATCTTTATTTTTAAAGCTATCATTTTTATATCAGATGTATAACACTCACCCGTAAATTCCAGTCTTATTTTTTGTGTTAAAAGTTTGCGTTATACACCGGAATACATAGTCATTTAAAAGAAGCATCGAATAAAATTTTCAAGGTAAAAAATTATACTTTGATTTATTACCATTGTCAAATTTATCTTTTCACAGAATTGTTGCCACATTAAGCCACCTGAGAAACTTTTAGTTTTACGTCAGACGAAAAGAATTAAAACCTTTTCTCATTTTTCAGCATTTTAGAGCTAAGAAGATGGATGTATCATTTGTATCTTCATACCATTGTCATTCTAGGTATAATGGACGCAATCTTCTTCATTCTCCAGTCTTGAGTTCTGACAACTCTGATGTAGAAGAGTGCATTTTTTCGTTATGTAGATCAGGAGATACATTTGGCGCCATACTACTTATTTTCTTTCCAAGAAGACTCATCAAGATAATGACAAATGATGATATCATTCCCTCAATAAAAGGTGTGGGGATGTCATTATGATAAACGAACGTCATTGCAACATTAATACTCATTTTAATAGCAGACTTAAAAGCTTCTAGAGAATTTGAATTTTAAAAAAAATTATAGCATTCGGATTATAGAGTTATTATTATTTCAAATTTGTAAAGTTGTTTAAACTGTATTAAAATTTTAAAAGTCCTTTTACACAGATATAATTATCGTTATTTTTGAGTGACACTGTTGACCTCAAATATAATGATAATGATATATAGATTTCGATGGAATTATTTTCAAATTTATTTACCTTATTTTAAAAATATGCTGATAACTAAATAAAGTACTTATAATTTTTTATAAACAGAAACAAGTACATGGTTTTAAATTAGTACACTTTAAAGAATCAGTGATATTTTTATTATATACCGTATTTACTCGAATCTAAGCCGCGCCGTTTTTCGAGTGTTAATGCTACTGAAAATCGGGTGCGGCTTAGAATAGAAGGTTAACATTTGTTGGATGGAGGAAATTGTGTTTCAACCCCTTTCAAAATGAAAATTGTAACCATCGAATCTGGCCAATTGCATCGGTGACATATCCCCCCCCCACACACCACACTCCGCAGTTTATCTCTAATAATTCAGTTCATCCTAAACATACTGCTCGTATTTAGGACATTTTTTTTCTTTATGCTGTCTGATCACCTAAACATCAAAGATATCGGTAATAGCATCAAGGCGAGAGTTCACTATGACGCAAGTTTGAAAAGGGAGACAATTTCATACTGTAGGGGGGGGAAAGGAAGCATAATAGCGGCCAATGAAAATTTGACACGGATGTAACGAATATACGGTCGATGATGTAAGCAACCTGACATAATTTTCACTTGTAAATATTAAGTCTTTAATCATTCATTTACATTACTTTTAAAAAATGTTGCATGACATATGCATTGGATGGCATGGAAGACGACACTGTGTGGGAAAATGGTGAAGCCAGCATCAATTCCGAAGTCAGCTGTAACAATGGGAAAAGAATCATTTTCGAAACGTGATACGGAGAGTTAGAGTAATTATAGGCTTATGTAAGTATATTTGAAAGTTTTGAATTCTGGTCAAATAAATTAACTATTAATTTCTTATTATTTCTTAAATATGGGGTATAGATTAATCTTTTACACAATTTTTTTTATTTTTTTCTCAGAAACGAGTAGAAAATTGGAGGTGCGGCTTTGAATCGATGATAAAATTTTTTCACAAAAAACATTTTGAGAATTCGGGGTGTGACTTAGATTCGAGTAAATACGGTAATATTTTTTTAATAAATTATAGTATTCAAATACACAGAGTAGGTAATTAAATTTTTATCAAACTGTCTTTTTAGTATGATAAAAAAACTTTAATTAAACTAATTTGAGAAATGAATTTTCACAACAATTAAAATTGCATACTTCCAATGCATGTGTATATATATATATATATATGGGAAAATGACTACAACCTAATAATGATAAATGCTTTATTTAACAAAATGAAGGATGAAATATTTAAAATATATTAAACACCAAAAGAGAACGTCTTCCTCCTACGTCTAGAGCTTAGCGTCTCTAACGTCCGTCTGCCTCATTTCCCGTGTGTCCTTCAGTCGGACATTCCTGGCGGGGTGTGACGTCAGTGTGGACTACTCCACCCTAAGTACAGAGGGAGGGGTTGTGACATTGCACATATCCAACCCTACATATAATATATATATATATATATCGTGCAGGAAAAACTTAAATTAATTCCTTTTACATAAATGTAAAAAGAAACATTTTGTACATTTTATTCCAATTAAATTACTTACGGTTCGTGTTAAGTAAATGAGTTCTTCCAGCGGATGAAGGCTTATGATAAATACAATAAACTAATAATAATACTTAAATATACCGTACTTACTCGAATCTAAGCCGCCATCGATTCTATGCCGCATCCCATATTCTCGAAAGGTTTTTTGCGAAAAAATATTGTCATCGATTCCAAGCAAACACCCAATTCTTTGCACGTTTTTGAGAAAAATATAAGAAATTGTGCAAAAGGTACATCAATATCGGATACTTGAGAAATATTTTAAAAATTGTTAATGAGAAGTAACAAGAATGTTAAGAATTAAGTTATTTTACCCGTATTAAAAACTGCAAATGAACCTATAATTACTCTAACCCTTAGTATAATGTTTCGAAAATAATTCTTCCCTCCCATTGTCACAGCTAACTAAGACAGCAGGCTTCGCCCATTTTCCCACAAGTTATGTCCTCTTTCGTGCCATCAAATCAACTTGTTATGCAACACTTTTTTGAAGGATAAAACTCGCGACCTTCGGTTCCATAAGCACGTAACATACCGTTAGACCAAATCATCACTTCACTTCGGAGGCTGTTACTGGCTTATATTGGAACCACCGCTAAGCCGATAACCACCGATTCTAAGCCGCACCCGATTTCCAGCAGCATTGGAAAAATAGTGCGGCTTACATACGAGTATAAATATGGTAGTTAAAAAAGCATTATTTAGGTTTTATTATAAGATTATGTTTGTTTGTTTTTTCCAATTCATTAAAACGTCATTTTTGTAAATAGTTTCTTTCGAATAAAATTTGCATAAATTTAAAATTTTATTTATTAACTCGAAATTTATAATTCGTCTATTCAAAATTTAGCATCTGTTTCAAAATTCTTTGCTTAAAAA